>JAJIYU010019026.1:0-10954 GCA_030144865.1 Tinospora cordifolia
GATATGTAGAAATTATTTATGTATATTTTTTGCTTTACCTGGATCATTAATTCAATAATGGTCCATAATTCTTTGTACATATACTATTAGATAAATTAATTGACAAAAATTATTGTTTATTCATTCTAAATTATGAGGTATTACACATACTAAAACAATCTGGACGAATGTGGTATAACCGTCTTAGTGAGTATTTGTCTAAATAAAGTTATAAGAATGATCCAATTTGTCAATGTGTTTTCATCAAGAAAATCAAATCCACATTTGTTATAATTGTTGTATATGTTGATGATTTGAACATTATTAGAAGTCCTAAAGAACTTCCAAAAGTAGCAGATTATCTAAAGAAAGAATTTAAAATGAAATATCTTGGTAAAACTAAATTTTGTCTCGGCTTGCAGATCAAACATTTATCAAGTAGAATTCATATTCATCAATCAACTTATATAGAAAAGATCTTGAAACGATTTTACATGGATAAAGCTCATCTATTGAGTACTCTAATGGTTGTTCGTTCACTTTATGTGAATAAAGATCTTTTTCGACCTCGAGAAGATGATGAAAAACTACTTGGTCTTGAAGTACCATATCTTAGTGTTATTGGTGCATTAATGTATCTTGCTAACAATACAAGACTTGATATAGCATTTTCTGTGGATTTGTTAGCAAGATACAGTTCTTCACCTACAAGAAGACATTGGAATGGAGTTAAAATGTATTCAGATATCTCCGAGGCACAATTGATATGAGTTTATTTTATTCAAATGAATTTCGAGAGCAATTAGTTGGTTATGCAGATGTAGGATATTTATCTGATCCACATAAAGCAAGATCCTAGACAAGCTATGTATTCACATATGACAGTACTGTTGTATCTTGGAGGTCGACTAAACAAACATTAGTTGTTACATTATCAAATCATGCTGAAATATTAGCAATTCATGATGCAAGTCGAGAATGTGTTTGGTTAAAATCAATGATTCAACATATTGAAGGGACTTATAGTCTATCTTCGAAGAATGATGCTACAACAATATTATATGAAAATAATATTGCTTGCATCGCGTAACTAAAAGGAGGATACATGAAAGGAGATAAAAAAAACATACTTCGTCAAAGTTTTTCTTCACACATAATCTTCAAATGAATGGTGAGATTGAAGTTTAACAAATTCGTTCAAGTGAAAATGTGGCAAATATGTTTACAAAGGCTTTACCAACTATATTATTTGAAAAGTTTGTTCATAACATTGAGATGCGTCGGCTTGAAGATTTTGAATAATATAATCAACAAAGGGAGAATAAAGAGAAGTTATTGATTTGTGTACTGTATTTTTTTTCCTTAACTAAGGTTTTGTCCCACTGAGTTTTCCTCGCAAGGTTTTTAACAAGATAGTCTTAACAATATTATAAGACTCCATAAGAATATATACTCTTTTTTCCTTCTAGATTTTTTTTCCACTGGATTTTATTTAGTAAGATTTTAATGAGTTATATTCTAATATAAAAAACATTCAAAGGGAGAGTGTTATAAATAATAATAATAAAAAATATTAAATGACGTTGCAACCTCTTTGATATTTAACATCATGTAACCTCTAAATTCTATAATATCCAAAATAATGGGATTATTTAAATGTCATCATTATGATTGGTGTAACCTCTCATTCTAAAAAAATTATATAAAGGGGGGGTTTTATGCCTTATAGAAATCATCAACAAAGAGAACAATTATATCTTAAAAAACTTTCTCCTCTCTAATGTTCTTGAGTTTTCTTCCCCTTCTTTTGAAGAAATTCTCATTTTTTATTTGTTCTAGTTTTATTCATAACACTACGAATATTTTTTTCGAAGTAAAAAATAGAGTAATGAGTTGGAGAAAACCTTAAAGATGTATTTAATTTATGATTTGTATATTATTTTTTACACTCAAAATTGTTTAAATGTAAAAAGATGCATTCAATTAAAAAAAAAAGTAACACACACACACACACACACACACACATATATATATATATATATATATATATATATATATATATATGTAACAGTATGCATCTGTGTGTGTTATACAAATTTCTTTAAAAAAAAAAAAATCCTTTTTTAATTTTTACTTAAGAATTGCTTGTTAATTTTGGTTGCATTCCTCTATTCATGATCATAAGGAGTCTTTCACACCAATCTCGAAAAGAAAAGTAACAACATATCTAGTGAAGATGAGATTGCCGACAAAATTTGGACCTTTTTTTTTTTTTAATGATTTTTAAAGATTGGGTATTGATTTTCCTAAGTCACGTATAAAACACCATCATCTTATTGGCCCTTATTTCTAAGTTAATGTAATGAATCTTGAATGATTTGGCGTTGGCCACACCATTATTAATTAACTTACTTATAGAAAACTAATCAATCAGTCATCAAACTTATACTTACTAATCAATTGATTAGCTCATTAATAATTATTTAATAAACTTATTGATCAGCGACCTATTATTAATCAGTTACTAATTTGTATTAATTATGTAACTAATTAATTTATTCATAGACATTTGATATTAACTTACCAAATAGTAACCAATGAATTATTGATTTTATAGCTGATTAGTTCAGTTTTAGATATGTGATTAATTGATCCATAAGTAAATGAGCTGTCTTTTAATCAAAATGATCAGATTTGATATAACACTCACTTAAAAAAAAAAATTCATTGTTTTTACTTTGAAGTAAAGAAGGGTCGGGTATTCGGGTCCCACCCTCTGTGTTTTCTTCTTTGGCTTTTGAATGGGCGTTGATTCTGTCAGCGCATGGGTGACACGTCGCATCAGTAGGGCTGCATGGATGCTTGCCACTTGGAAGACAAATACGTCTTTGAAGAGAGTGCATGGCGTGTTGGGTCTGCAGAATCTAAATCCTCTATGCCTGTGGACTTTTTAGTCTTGCCATTCTTTTTTTTTTTTTTTAGATCTCTTGTTGCCGGAACCTGATTGCTCACATCAGTTGTGCGGTTTGAGTGTGATTTTAACCGTTGGATTACATATTTTAAATTTGGCCAAGTATATTTGTTTTTACTATTTGGAGATATTTACTTTTGCGGTGAAAGAAAAGTAAATATCTCCAACATTCTATTAAGGGTTAATACGCCAAAAAATTCTGAGATTTGAATTTTTAACCAAAAAAAAAAAAGTAATTTTTTAATTTTCACAACAAAATGCAAACTTTTCATTGTTTTAGTAAATTATATCATCTACATGTAATTTATTTATTTATTTTTTTGTAGATATGACATCTAATTATTAAATGATTAATATTATTTTTAAAAAAAATTCAAATGACACGACAAACCTGAAATTAAGAAAGAAAAAATAAATTAATTAAAAAAAAAAGAAAAAGACAGAATACAAGACACTCTGGTTTTGCCAAAAATGAAAAGAAGAAGAGGAAGAAGAGAAAGACACACATGCGTTGGATGACAATTACAAACGAACAGCAAATATAGTATCTCCTGCCACCGTCTAGATGTGCGGGTTTGAAAAGATGGCATTGGTGCTTTTTATTTATTTTTATTTGTTCTTTTCTTTTTGGTCTATTAAAATAAATTTTGATTATGATTACTTAATTTAATAAATAGTATAGTTTTTTACTATTTTAAATTTTAAATTAAAATTTGAATTATTAAATCAAATTAACATTTTAATTATTTAAACTATTTTAAGTTATTTTATTTATTATTTTATATTATCTTTTTAATTATTTTATTATTTATTTGAGTTAATTTAATTAATTAATTAATTATTATTATAATATATATTTGAATAACCACCCTTCACCATTTAATATTTTCTAATCCCCTAAATTGTAATAATTTTATGGTCTACTATTTTTTATAGGGTATTTATATTTTTATTAGTGTAACCACCATTACATTTATGTGTTGTAAATGATATTTATTATCTCATTATGATCAAGAGTCTATATAAAGGAATATTTACATTGTAAAAGATTGGACTAAGGTTGAAATCAAACCTATTATCAAGAGAATGAAAAACTTTTTTCTATTTTTATTCTCTCAAGTTTGTCCTTTTATTTTTTTGATCTTCTAGTAGTTTTATTTTATTTCATAACACGCTATCAGCACAAACATACTCTTGATGAAAATATCTTAAAGGTCAAAGAAACAAAAGTTTTGAAGGTATATTTTTAATTTGTGAGATTAATTTTTATATCATTATTTGAATGATGCATATCTTTTGTATATATATATGATTTAAATTATATATAATATCATTGACTAAGAAAATATGATCTGTAGTTGCGTCTTATACAATTTTCTACATTAAAAAATCAAAAGTCAAAATGTGACAGGCAAATAATTTATTTGATATATAATCAATTACTTATGTTTTATTCTTGATTTTTATAATGCAAATAGTACTACAAGTTTCGGTTGATAGTAGATAAGCTTTGTCACAAGTAAAATTAAACATTAAAAGGGAGATAGGTTATCCCGTTTTAGGAGGCTAGTTATTTGAGAAGACTATGTCTCACCGCTCTTTCCTGTAGGTTGTCCTATTAACTTATACAAATAGTATCTTTTAGAAAGAAAAATTAAGATGTGAATTGAAAATAAAATATTATTCTTGGTGTTATCGACATTCATATATTATTTTTTTATTATAATTCTATTATAGTTATATAAGTGTGTTCATATATAAATTATATATGGAGGTTAAAAGTATAAATGTTTAATATTATGAAAAATGGTAAACATACATCTATGTCATTAACATTGTAAAAAATAAATGATTCTTATGAATATAAGTATTAAATTATAAATTTTGATGCATGAGCAAAATAAAAATTATTTTGATAAAAAATTAAAAAAATTCTCGTCTAAATGATATTATACGAATCTTAAAGTGAATGTTGATTTTGTTAATAATTATTGATATGGATGTGAATAAAATTGCTACAATATTTTGTTTATATCTCAAGTTACATGAAAAAATTATGTATATGATTGAAATTATTTTTATTTATATATTTGAATCAAAGAGTAAGGCCTTAAAGACTTTTAGACTCTAAGACCCTTAAAATATTTAAAATTATTTCAATTATATATATTAACTAAATTTTCTTTTTAATAAATTTTGATTCATATGAATAAAAGAAAATTTTATGATTGAAATACAAAAAAAAAAAGAGATTCGGTCAAAATCTTATTATTTTTATTTATTTAAATACAAAAATATTATGGTTGATTGTACTTGAAGTTGCAGTACCAATTACATATAAAAAAATTATGATATATGATTTAATATATTAAAATTATTAAACTTGAAAAAAAAGCATAGCCTGAAGCTATATAATGAGAATAATATTCATCGCTTAAAATTATTAAAAAAATAATATTTTAATTATTAGCTATTAAAAAATAGATTTATTAGAGAGATTTTCTGGCACAAAGTTATTAAAACGAAAATTTGTTAAGTTGAAAGTTATGAAATTTAATAAAATTACTAGCCAAAAGCTATTAAAATATTTTGAAATGTAAAAGTTATAATGCTCTATATGTTATTGACTTTGTTTATGGATCCACATAGATAATTATGGATTTCTAAATTAGCCTGAAGCTAATTAAGAGTTGGTCTAATAGTAATAGAACATCTCAGAAATTTTTACTTTATCAATTTTTTAAGTGGATAATATTTGATTATTAATTAATCTTAACTTTAACATAGACATTTTATTTTATTATTTTAATATTTGTTAATGACTTTATTTGACATTTATATGTTGTATCAAATGAATGAATATTTTGTGACAAACATTATTGAAAGATTCATATTAATTAAGTTTGTAATGAAGTTACAATGTTACTTGATCAATTAAACTAGAAATTTATTTTGACTATATGATGAATCATGTAATATTTAAATATTAAAGTGTCATAAAATAATATTTATATTAAAAAATATCTTATTTAGTAATGAATATGCTCTAGAAGTTACAGGAAAATGTTGAAAAGAAAATGCGAAGAAATTACAATTTAATATATTCTATATGACACAAATCATAATTGAGATTATTTCAAGAATTATAATTATCGTTATAATTATTGATAACATGGTTATAATTGTTATTATTCCCCTGAAATGGAATAATATCATTGTTGCAACACATGAAATTAGAGATTATAAAGTGTTCGCATTATGACGACCAATAATTTGATACATAAAAATTTATGGGTCTGATACATATATTTTTTTGGAATTGTAATGAAAATACATGAATTTTTTTAATTTTTTCTAATTTTAAATTATTTATTAAAAAATTAAAATAATTGAGAAAAATATAATTTTGACAAAAGAATACATGAAATTATAAGAAAAATATAATTTTCGGAAAGAATGTGATTGTTTGAAATAATTATTAAATTTTTGGAGTGATTATTACATTTTTAGAGTAATTAATGAAATTTTTAAGAGAAATACGCGGGTGTTCACTAGTGCCGAGGCCTTTTGGGGTTAGCTCGATGTAATAACCCAAAATTTTGTTAAATAATTAAAGATAAATAAGTTTAAAGAAATTGGATTGTTCAATTTTTTAAAAAATAATTATATAAATGATGAAAATAATGTATAATTAGAGATTTTGAAGAGATTAATGAATCAAGAAATGATAAAAATAATAAAGGAAAAAATAAAAATTTCAGATATATACATGTGTATATACATATATATACAAAAAGGAGGAAAATAGAAAACCAAAGGAGAAAGAAAATAAATTAAAAAAATGAATCGGCCGCACGAGCTCATGGTCCATGTGGGCCGAATTCTGGCTTGGGCTCACAGGCCTGAGCACGGCCCTTGGGCTCGTGTCAGGACGGTTGGTGCACGGGAAGAAGGCCTGTGTGAATCCGATTTGGCCCAAAACCCCTCTTCCCTTGGTTTTCTTCGTGAATTCCTCTGAATTTTTTTAGAAAAAAACAACAAATTCATGGTTTTTGAGCCATGGTTTTGCCATCTTTTCAACCTCTTAAGCAAGCCAATACATGGTGCCAACAAGTTACCTTGCATGGCAGCTCATGGGCCACGTGGATGGCCACGTGGCACTCCCATTTGCCATGCAAAACCACCTCAACATGCAACAAAACACCACTTTTGAGTAGAAATCCCATTTTACTTTGCAGGACTATATGGGCGTAGCACACAGCAGTATATGTCATGAGACTTACACTAGAGTGGACACCTCTTGGGGAGGTCATCTGGGATGGGAGACTTGGAGGTTATGTTTTATTTATTTTCACTGGATTGTCTTAATGTATTTACGTCAGTTTTAACTTTAGTTGTTTTATCTTTAAACGAACTTGCTTGTTTGATAACCTTGTTCTTAATAATAAATTTTAAAGGTATTCCGCTACATTGCTTATGATTGACTTAGTAAAATTATTGTGATCTTCTATCTTGCATAGAATATCTATATTGACATTGACTTGAGAACTAATGATTATGAATTTAATTTTTAAGAAAAAGATTTTGATAGAACGAAATTTTTAAGTAGCACCTTGATTTTCAACGAGCGACGATCCACACGTGAGGTAACACGTAAACGGAGGTCCGACCGAAAATCGGGGTGTTACAACTAGTAACAAAATCCATTGTGACATGATCCCACTTCCATTCTGGTATGTGAAATGGCTGCAATAAGCCTAAAGGCTTCCTATGCTCAGCCTTCACCTGCTGGCAAGTGAGACACCTAGAGACATACTTAGCTATGTCTCTCTTTATTCCTCTCCACCAAAAAGTTTTCTTCAGATTTTGATACATCTTATCACCACCTGGATACATCTTGTACTCGGTCTGATGTGCTTCATCTAGTATGGTGTCTCTAATCTGTCCTATGTTTGGTACATAAAGTCTATCTCCTAGTCTCAGTGCACCCTCATAATCAATTCTAAAGTCTGTATGCTTGCCCTGTTTGACGCCTTCAATCAGTTCTGCTAACCATTTGTCATTTTTCTATTCATCTCTGATCTGGCGCATGATGCCGGCTGGCAAGTCATTGCACACAGATATGTCTGATCCTCATTAGTAGCTATACCCAGATTATAGTCATTAATCAGTTGATACATTTGTGCAATTTCTTCATCCCTCCTATGGGCCTTTCTGCTAAGTGTATCTGCTACTACATTAGCTTTGCCCAGATGATAGTGCAACTGAAAGTCATAGTCTTTTAAGAACTCTAACCATCTTTTCTATTGAAGATTCAGTTCCTTCTAAGTATATATATATTTGAGGCTCTTATGATACGAGTATAGATCAAAGCTCTCTCCATAGAGATAGTGCCTCTAGATTTTCGAAGCAAACACGATCGTCACAAGCTCCAGATCGTGTGTAGGATAGTTCTGCTCATGCAGCTTCAACTGTCATGATGCATAAGCCACTGGTTGTCCCTCTTGTATCAATACGACACCTAACCCATGTAATGAAGCATTAGTATATAAGGTATACCTCGCTCCAAGAATAGGAGTACCTAACACAGGAGTTGTGGTAAGTCTTCTTTTCAATTCCTAAAATGCCTATTCATATTTATCATTCCAGATGAATTTTTCTCCTTTCCTGGTTAGTTTAGTCAGGGGTTATGCCAATTTAGAAAAGTCTTTAATGAACTTGCGGTAGTACCCTGCCAACCCTAGAAAACTTCTAATCTCTATCACATTGGTTGGCTATTTCTAATTGGTTACTGCTTTAACCTTCTCTGGATCTACTGATATACCTTCAGCTGAGACAACATAGCCAAGAAACTTGACATTCTTCATCCAAAATTTGCACTTACTGAATTTGGCATTGTCGCGACCCCTTCTCAGGTGACGTCACGACCGGCACAGAATTCCCAAACATGTTAGAACTCTGACCTATCCGAAAATCCCTGTAAGCCTTTCTGACCAAATCCCCCAATTTTCTAAATATTTTGATAGAGTCTCTAAAAATATAACATATCACAAATTTTAAAACACCTAATAATCACAATCAATATACAAAAACCACATATTTTTTTTCCTTCATCCAGACAACCATACATCCACAAAATCCATCATTTGTTCTGATAGTACATTCAAATGATAACAAATTTATATCCATTTTCTAAAATAATAATCTAACTAATTTTTACACTTTTCACATACTATTAACTTCAAAAACCTAGTAACAATTTCACATCATCTTCCCTTTTCCTTTCTTGTCAGAACCTGGAGAAAATGATTTAGAGTGGAGTGAGCAAACAACAAGCTTAGTGAATAATCTAACTTATGGTATTATACAACCATCATATGTATAAAAACATGCAAGGAAAAAACAAATTTAAATCACTTGCGAAATGAAATAAACATAACATACATGCATAATTTAAAGTGTGAACATGCATTTGATTTCAATAACATGCACTTGTTTAAAACATGAGCCATCTCCCTCCTTCCAGATAACAGAGCGAATCTGCTCCTCACCGCGCAAATGAGGAGTGCACCGGACCTCTAGTTATCCAATTATCTACTTATTTCTATCTCATTCATCTCATGCCAAGATTCATCAACCAAGATTACAATAATGGCCAATCCTGTGAGTCTGTTCCCAGAGACTATGACCAATAGAAATGTTGTCATGTCAATAACCTACTTAGGTATGTAATTGACATGCTACAATGCATCAAAATCATTTCATGAAATTCAAATAAGTATGAAATGCGATATATATCCTTCTATTTAATCAAAAGCAATAGTTTTAATTTAATACCAATGTCAGATATAATATCACAAGTAAAGATTACTCACAAATTACTGTTCAACCAGTTCCTAATATCCAATAACAATCTAGTTCCACAGCATCAATCAAATCCTGTCATCACAAATCATTTTACATGCATCAAATCAAATTTAATCCATTTGAATTTATTTTATAAATTGTTTTTCACGTATTTACTACTCCTATTTGACCCAAGATATTCATTTAGCTCCAACTATTGGTGCGCATTAACTCGAATATGCTTAATAATCTTTAATATTACTTTTCTGCTCACTCATATAAAATAATTCTATAGCAGAAAATATAAAAAATAAGCTTTTTAATTATATTTTTATTAAAATTTTCATTTTCAATAAATAACCCTATAGGTTAATCGCTCACCAAAATTCCAATTGATATCCACAATTTATGAATTTAGTGTCGATGGGTACATATTTTCATTCTCTACACTCCTATGGGTTTCAATCAAGGTTTTATTGGGGTTTAACACCATCAAAAACCCATCCAAAGGTTATAAAACTTTGGATATTTATTTTAGAATATACAGGATAAATAAATGGAAACTAACTATATATTTGGAATCTATTTATCACCCTGAGTATTTTGGTACAAATTTTACTAAGTTTTACTCACTGTTGAAAAATACCCAATTCTTGGGTTCAGGTATAAAACACTATCGATAGTAAAACTTACGCCCCTAGGATTGTAGTACAAGGCTTAATTAGCATTTTAGCAACTAGAATCAAAGAAAATCACTTACCTATGTGTCGAATCTGGCAAAAAATCAAATTTTTTCTTTTTTTCTTCTCTTTTCCGTCTTTGAGTTTTCTAAAGTTGAAAACCGAAGAAAAAACAAGAAAACAGATCACGATGGAAATAAAATATCCACCGGTGATTTGATTTTATATAACCGAAAATAATCTCAATTTTACCCTAGTTTAGAAAAATTAATTCCTTAAACACTAACCTTATATAACTTATTCCCAATTTTACTTTTATTTTAATTCCATAAATACCTACCTTATATAAATTAATTCCATAACCATATACCTTATATAAATTAATTCCATAACCATATACCTTATATAAATTATTCCCATTTTTACCCTAAATCATATATATACTTATAATTTTTTTTTAATATTTTTGATATTTTTG
>JAJIYU010019027.1:0-10946 GCA_030144865.1 Tinospora cordifolia
ACACTTGTCTGTCTAAAAATAAAGACAGAAAACTAACATGATTTTAATCTTAATTTTGGAAATAGAAATCTTTGGCATAATGGGTTTTCTGTCTGGTCCTGCCGGGCCTTCAATTCGTTAGGTGTGAATTCTTGGCCAGTCCAGAGGTCCCTTCAGCACTTGTTTTGAGCCCACGGTGCCCAGTAACTGTATCACCAATATTTCAGAAAGACCACAGAAAAAAAAAAAAACATATTTATATAAGATGGAAATGTAATAAAATTGATACTATGCAAACCTAATAATAATAACTGTTGAGTATGATTACATACATTTTATTTTTTTATTTAATGACTTTATCCTCATGTATTTTGCAAAAATTTTCAATGTATTTAAATCTTATTAATTCCTTTTTTCTCTTTTAAAATAAAAATAAATAAATAAAGGATTGTGATCTGCAACTTTGCTGATAGCAGCTTGGAAAAAGTGAATTGTAGATTGTAAGTTTTTGTTTTATTTTATGTTTTTTCAAAAAAAATGTGTATTTTATAGATTTTTAGAAAAATATTAAAGAAGAACAGTTAAAAAAAGGTGGAGTTTCTTAACTGCACTTTAATTCTCTAGGGTTTTATTGTATAAGATTGTAACCATCCATCAACATCTGATAGGAAACCCCAAAAACAGAAATAATAAATAAATAAAATAAATTCAGAGATAGGAAAACAAAAGGAAAGGAGTGGGTATCGGGTATTCAAATATATCTAAAATTAAAAATTTAACCTATCCAATCATTTCCTCTCACCACTGAAGAACTAAGCTCCAACAAGTTGAGTATAAATAGTCCTCGAGATGCTAAAAAGATTACTGTTGAAATTGATTAAGGAATTAAGACCTTGTCAGAAAGAATTTAAGATGCCAAAGTATTGTTATGTGAGGGGTCAAATTGGCTATATATTACCAGCATTATAAAAAGCAAATCACGGACGAGCGTTTAAGAACAGGAAGAGAAGCGTTTGAAAAACGAAAAACAAAGAAGAAAAGACCCTTTGCAGGTTTTGTCTGTTTGATGATCTTTGATGATGAAAAACAACAATAAATTGGTCCAATACACTTTAGAGATGAAACAGAGTTTACTAGGAACAATGAAAGAATTGCAAACTCTAATACCAAATTAATGTTGTATCAAAAAGACACTAGAAAAGAAAAGGCACTTGAAGAAGAAGAAGAAAATATTGAATAATAAGTATTTCTTATTCAATCAATTTATCAATTTTAATTACATAATTATTATTTATGAAAACTTAAATATTATATATATAACTAAAATATTAGATTAAGAGTTGATAGTAGACTATACAGAGAACAACCACATATGCAGAAGGTATAACCATATTTGCAGAGTGACTACTTTAGCTACTACTACTAACCATACGCACGAAGAGACCGCACTAATTATTGTTTGTTAACAGCCCCCCTCAAGTGCATTAGGGAAGACACCACAGTAAGCTTGCTGTAAATACTACAAAATTGAGATGATGAAAGTGGCTTAGTCAATATATTAGCAAGTTCATTGAGGTTGGTAATTTGCTAAACAAGCAAAGAGCCATTAACCACTCTATCTCGAACAACATGGTAATCAATTTCAATGTGTTTGGTGCAGGCGCACATAACAGGATTGGAGGCGAGGTGAAGAGCACTAACATTGTTACAATAAATCATAGGTGTAGAAGATAACACAAGATGAAGCTCATGAAGTAAACATTCAAGCCAAGAAATTTCTACAATGGCATGGGCAAGAGCACGATACTTGGACTTGGTGCTGGGGCAAGATATCACATGTTGTTTGGAAGAGGACCAAGAAATCAAATTGTTGCCCAGAAACATGCAGTACATGAATGTGCTGCGGCGGTCATCAAGGCAGCTTGCCCACTCGGCATCGGCTTAACAAGTCAATGACAGATCATGTGAGGGGGTTATTAGGAGACTATAATGTGATGTAGCATTGAGATAGCGAAGGATGCACTTGACAACTTGCTAATGAGAGGAAGTAGGAGCATGCACAATCTGACACACTTGATTCACCGCGAAGCTAATATTGGGCCTAGTAATAGTACAATATTGGATTATGTCGACAATGCTACGGTATAGTAAGGGATCTTCCACTTTCTCATCGTCATATAGGGAAAGAATGCTTTGTGTGGTCATGGGAGTGTAAATGGATTTGCAATCTATCAGCTCTAGAAAGCACATCCTGGATATATCTCGACTGAGATAGGTGAAGACTAGAAGCTAAGGAGGCAACAATGATTCCCAAAAAATAATTAAGTGGTCCAAGGTCCTTAAGAGTAAATTGAGCATTGGGTGTTCAAACCAGAGAAGAAATACATGCATTATTTGAATCGGTGAAAACAAATATCATCAACATAAACTAGAAGCAGTAGCATCACAAATCTGTTGAGGTAGATGAATAAAGAAGAATATGCCCGTGATGAATAAAACCCAAGAGCTTGTAAAAAGGTGTTGAGCTTGGTGTACCATACCCGTGGGGATTATTTACAGCCGTAAATGGCTTTATGGAGTTGACAAACTGTAACACCTTGCCTCCCATGCCTGGGCTCATGTCATCTGATAGTATTTTTTTTCAATATTTTTGGGTCGCCCAGGAGACGAACCCTTGCTACATTAACTTTTTTCTTTTTTAAGTCTCAAATCCAAGAGACTTTCTATGTACAATATGATAACACCTACCATAAAATAAATCCTTTATCATTTATTTATTAAAAAAATCAAAGATAATAATTCAACCTTTATTACAATGAAATAAAAATAAATAAATTGATTTGTGCCCACATGCCCTACAACGAATTTAAATAAAAATTCCTAAATGTTCCCCAAGTAGCCTTGCAATTTAATTTTCTAAAATGTTGAAAAAAAAGGGTGATCTAAAAAATCTAGTGGATCATTCTAACTACTTAAATTATTATTTTGACAAAATAAAACATGCATAACAACCACTTTTCAAAAATTAAATAATTCAAGCAGTACAATTATTTAGATTGTCATCAAAGACCGAAAGGATACCCCCAACATTCCGATCCCTAGGGATAGAACTACTATATTGAACTCAGACCCACAGAGTTGAGGTAGGATCAACTCCGAACCCTTTGTTACCTCACAACCCTTGATTGAAATACTCATGAGGAACATCCACCCCCATGCCAGTATGTGGTTAAGATATTTATTTAATCTTATATTAAATGTAAAAATAAGACATTTAAATAATTCAAAAGAATTTAAACATATACGCATGATAACATTACATTATAAATCATGCATTATTATAAATCTAAGCATGCATATTCTATATGACATGTATATGAGATCAAAGCAAAACACCCAAACAAGCTTTATGTGAACCAAAATAATAAAATAAAAAGTGGGAATCATTTCACCTCGAGATGTTTCCTTCTAACCTTTCTTTAGATCTTTCTCCTTTGCTTGCACTAGATTTGTGCAACATTCCTTTGCCGCTACTTCGCTGGTTATTTAGAACAACAACTCAAGAAAGAAAAGAAAATACTAGGTGCCAAGATGGAGGTAGGGAGAACAAAATGAGTCTTATCAGCTCTTGCTCTAGGATGAAAGAAATGAGAGGGAGAAAGGGGTATAAATTTTTGACATTTTTGGAATGAAAACTTTCCATTTATTCACAATTCTGGCGGCCAAAGGTTTTGGGTTTGAAATTAGAGTTTTTTTTGATAATTTTTGTATTTTTCTCGATATTTTTCAACGCAAAAGAATTTTTTTTTAATTCACGGTGCGAATTCGCTATTCTGCCAATTTGTTTTTTTTTTCCCAAATCATGTGGATACAATTTTGCTAATTCGCGTGGAATCAAATCTCGGTTAATGGGTTCAATGATTTATGAAGATGTGAGTGGGACAATAATGTCCACATGATGACACATGTACCATCACCCATGTGGATGGGAAGGCTTCCTCATGCATGGCATGGAATCGTACTAAGTGGTGTGACCAGAGCTTTTATATGTACATGTTTGAATGTTTACAACTTTGTGATGGATCCAAGGCTCTCTCTCTCTCTCTCTCTCTCTCTCTCTCTCTCTCTCTCTCTCTCTCTCTCTCTCTTTTCTTATATATATGTATGTATGTATGTATATTTACTACTACTATTATTATTATTTTATTATTTATTTATATTTACACATATGTATCTTCACAAATTTACACATATATATCTTCACAAATTTATATATATTTACACATTATTAAATATACATACTTATATGACACGTATATATTTCTATTTCTTTTTTATTAATCATTTTGGATATCAAAATTTCTCAATTAATTTCATTTATTTTATACTTTGGAGTATACACAATTTATATCCAAAAATGTTATAAATTTCTCAAAGTCGAATTGTTTTATTTAATTTTGTTTATCGAATTTCTTACAAGTCTTTGGGGTATTACACATACAAGTGGAGGATGAGCATGAGCCACAAAACTCGAAGGTTGGGCCATATAAAAGTCATCAGAGTGATCTCCATTAAGAAAAACATTATGCACATCCAATTACTTAATTGACCAATTAAGTGAAAGAGCAAGTGTGGACACTATACAGATTGTGATACACTTAACACCGAATTAAATGTCTCAAAATAGTCCAATTCATATGTTTGATTAAAACCTTTTCAACTAGCTGAGCTTTGTACCTTTCAAGAAAGCCATCAGATTTAAACTTTAGTTTGTAGACCTACTTACACCCCACTAGAGATTTTTGTGGAGGAAGAGGAACCAAAGACCATATGCCATTCGAAGCGAGAACATCTAATTAAGTGTGCACAACCTTTTTTCCCAGCTGGCAGTTTTAAAGCTGTTGTGACACAGGTGGGCTCCGTAAGAGTAGAACATGAAGCAACAAACACTTTCAGTTTGTAAATTCTAGCCTTTGCCTGAGTAATCATAGGTGAAGATTTGTAGATTGTGGTTCAATAAGCTCCTAGAGATCATTGTTTAGAATAGGAGAAGGAGAGATGGCGGTGTGATAGTATTGGACTATGATGAGGAAGGGGAATTAGATGCTGATGGGAAAGAAGAAGTGGAGATAGGGGCTGTAGTTGAAACATTAGAAGCAATTGTCACACTTGTGGCTTGATGAGGCAATGAAGAAGAAGATGGGTAAGAGGAGCTGGAGATGGGCTGCAACAGAAACATTAGAAGGTGTTGTCACACCTATAGCTTGATGAGGCAATGAAGAAGAATCTGAGTGTAGAATGGGCCAAGAAGTATTATCAGTTGAGGTAATAACCTTATGAGACACAAACACTTCATGAAATGGGAATCATTGCTCATCAAACAGAACATGCCAAGAGATGTAAATGCAGCCTGATGGAATATGGTAGCAAATTTATCCTTTGTAAGAGGCGTTGTAGCCTAAGAACATACAGAGGAGAGAGCAAAATTCAAGTTTGTGCATCATATAAGGCCTAAGAAAGTGAAAACAGACACACTCGAATACTCGAAGTTGATCCAAATTTGGGGCCTTATTGTAAATTGTAAGATAAGGTGATATGTTCGTCAAAACTGGAGTAGAAAGATAATTTATCAGATATACACTCGTCAAGAAGGCATAAGACCAGAACGATAGTGGCATGCTACTATGTACTAGTAGTGCAAGTCCTACTTCAACTATATGCCTATTTTTGCGCTCAACTCTTCTATTTTGTTGGAATATGTATGGGCAAGAAATCTGATGAGAGATACCCACAATCGTAAGAATAGGTATAAGAGGCTTAAACTCGCTTCCTCCATCACTTTGAAAATGAGAAATATTAGTGTGAAATTGAGTTTGAACCATGGCCCAAAAATGATGAAAATAAGGAACTGTCCATCCTTAGTTTGAAGCAAATAAATCCACATAAAACAAGAGTAATTATCCACAAACAACAAAAAATAGCAAGCACTAGTATTGGAAATTATAGGGACTGGACCACAAATATCAAAATGCACTAGTTCAAAAGGCCGAGAGGCATGAGATGATGACATTGGAAAGGGAAGTCTATGACACTTAGCAAAACAACAAGACTCACACAATGGCATAGAGGACTTACATTTTGAAACACGAGAACACAATTGAGATGCATTATTGAGAACACCATTTGAAGGATGCCCCAAATAGATATGCCAAAGCTGATCATTCAAGGAAACTGGTGAAACAAAATCTAGATTGGATTCAGGTGCGGGGTCAACGGGATGAGATAACTGGTAAAGTCCATGATCAAGCGGACCCCGAAGAAGAATTTGCTTCATTAGCTGATCCTTCACAAAGAAATGACTAGGATGAAACTCAACAAAAACATTATTCATAGCACAAAACTTTGCTACACTAACTAGTTGTTTAGAAATAGAAGGCACATGCAGAACATAAAGTGGGAAAAGAAATAGATCCATGATTAGTGATTGGAATTGACATACAGTTGTGAACTAGCCCTAATCAACACCATGATAGTAGAAGGCTGCTACAAAGTGTTAAAACTTGGTGTGAAATGATGATGGGTAGCTCCTGAATCCATGTACAGCACAAGCGGTAGCTTGAGTGGAGGTTCACATAGCAGCAGCAGATGCAAGTGGGGATGTGTTGGCTTGTGGGTGAGGCGCCTGAGGATACAATGATGTATTAAGATGTTGACAATAATTAAGTGCTACATGGCCCTATTTACTACAAATTTGGCATCTAGTACGCTACTTAGACGGTTTCCAACCAGAATTCATAGGTATTGGAGACGGATGAGGAGCACGATCAATAATCCCTTGTGGGTTCTGCACTCGAGGTGTGGTAAAGTCTGGCCAATGTGATGGTGGTCGAAATAGAAACTATTGAAAACGAGATGCTGGTGGTTTGCTATTGGATTTGTCTTGAGTAGCAGATGAGAAGTTAGCTTGAGGGAAATTAAGTTGATCCACAGAGTTTTGGCATTGAAGTCGCAGATCATGTGCCATGAGCTGACTATGTGCCTCTTGGAGCGAGGAAATGATAGATCGGGATTGCAGAGATGTTACCAAGGGATTGTAATCTGCGCCCAAACCTTAATAAAAGTAGATTAGTTGATCTTGTTGTGGAACAATGTCTCAATTGATGCTAGTTGATCGATGATAGTCTTAATCTTCAATAAGTCTTCATCAACACTTAACCCCTCTTTGCAAACAGATTGTATAGCCAGATGTAGCTCCACCATGTGTGACTATGATGCTGATTCATATGGGAGAGAGCTAATGCATTCCAGATTTTCGATGTCGTGTTGAACACCACCATTTGAGACAACATGGAATCGAAAAGAGATCCATATATCCAACTCATTACAAGTCAATTGTATCGTTCCCATAGCGCAAACTCTAGATTTGGAGTATTTTGATGCAAACCAAGATATTGGGCTAGTGGAGTTTTGTGGAATCTACATAATCTTCGAGTCCATGGATGATAATCACGTTCAGCAGTTGATTCTTCCACAGGAGATAATTCGTTTGATCAAGCTTGATGGTGAGAGGTTGGCTTAAGGACAATAGTTTAGGGTTGGGCTTTACAACTGCTGTTGTTGAAGAAGTAGATAGTGCTAACAAAGATTGAGTTGGTGTTGCTATTTTTGGGTTGAAGAGAGCTCGATCTATGGCTCTGATAACATGAAGATAATTGTAGCATAATTGTGCGATAAGCCAGGGAAGAGCTGAGGTGTTGTGTTTTAGAATAGAAGGAAGACAGGGAAGAACAAGATGTGATTAATAATAGAGAACGGATTACTTTATTTTCCCTTATAGTTATTTAACTTCAAAACAATATATATAATACATTGGACTACAATAGTGACCTATAACTATAATTTCAGAAAATACAGAAGGAAACTGTATTTGTAGGAGAATAACCGTAATTGCAGACTATATAGAGAATAACCATATGTACATAAGCTATAACCATATTTGCATAAGAACCACTTCAGCTACTGCTGCTAACCATAGGCACAGAGGGACCGCAGTGATTATTATTATTAACATACATTTTTTAAGAATAAAGCTTATTAAAAAAAATTTCAAAAGATAAAAAAAAGGGACAAAATTGAATTTATAAGGCTAAATTGGTTTCATGCAAAAAAATGCCCAAATATTCAAATTATAGATATAGCAACTTGAAGAAATGCAACTTTGTCACATATTGCTAGAGCAAACTTGAAAACTGAATTGTTCTAGCCAAGTGATACACTGAAATTACTTATATATATAGACTACTTAATATACTGAGACAACCACATGAAACCATCACCATACCCCATCTTCCTAACAATGCTACACATGAAGAGCTCAATGGGTCTAACACACGAATCACTTAGATTCACCTTTCCTTTTCCAGTTGTGAAGCTACTCATCAGCCCGAGATGACATCGAAGCTCATCCTCTGAAGCTGCGTAAGGGAAATCAATCTTGTTGCCAAGGACCAAGACGGGCACATTAGCTAGCGAATCATCGAAGAGTAACGCATCTAACTCATGCTTCGATTCCACGAAGCGCTCCTTGTCCGCTGCGTCCACCAAATACACGATTGCATCCACCTAAAGTTGCAAGTAATTTGCCAGTTCAATTCATTTGTTTGAAATGGTGATTTTGTAATGTGAGTATAGAATATTATATATAGACAGACCTGAGCATAGTAATCTTTCCAAACTCTCCGAGCGATTTGATGCCCACCTAAATCAAATGCTTTGAACTTTATCCTCCCAATCCTTAGCTCCTCTGAGATAGGATGTTGTGTTGGTTGGTATTGCCCTAATCTCTGTCCATTCATTCACAACAAGTATTAAATTCTAATTTCAGTACTAATTGATACACATAGGCTTCTACTTATCAATTACAATTTCTAGATTAAGCTAGCAACTTTTAAATAAGGCCCCTATGGTATAGCTTCAAGTATTTTAAAGTGGCTGTTTGATAGATATTAGCAGATGAGTTGAAATTTTTTTTTTTTAAGGCTCATATTTGGTTGTTTGGCTTTAGTGAGCTTACTTATCCTATAATTAATTTACCTAACTGATTTATTCTTTAATTCTATTATATCTAATTCAATACAATCCTATAAAAATAATCTTACTTTATCATGCATATTAAATAGACCCTATAAAAAAAAAAAAAAAACCCCAATGTAGTGTAACTGGAGGCATGATTGGGAGGCTTGTGCTAAGTAATTGAGAAAAGCTACTCAACGCCCTTATATATTCGAATGTGATTTAGTCCCAGTGGTAAGGGTGGAGACACCGTTCGAAAAATTATATGAGTAGCTAAAATATCAGTCCCAAAATTGAAATCTAAGACGTTTATAATAGGAGATGCAAATGAATTGGAGATATTATTTTTTATTTTTCAACTTTCCTAAGAACTGAATTTCATTTTTAAGTGAAACCCTATATTATGTGATTAATACATAATTGGCCTGATAATAACATACATACAACAATAATGGTCAATTGATTAACTTCCACTAATTATTCCGGATAATATATGTACAATTTGGATGCACTAATTGCTTTGCTATTTACTTTTTTATGCTTTTATATACACTACAATGAAATGACTATTTAGCAACAAAATATACATTGTTAGTTAAAAATTTGTCACTTATAACTTGTCTAAAATTTTCCTTGAGTCAATAGCAAAACTGACGCCCAACATGGTAGGGGAGGGGCCAAAGTGGGGTTTCAGAATAGTGCATTGAATACTATCCAAGAATTCAATAGATGCTACAAAAGTACTTAGTCAAATTCTTCTTTAGTATGTTGGTGAGAAACCATGCAAAGCATTTTTGATTTGGGCAGAATCTAAAGTAACAATTTATAAAATCACACAGTAATCCGACATGAATATGATGCAAAATTAACAGGTTTGAATGAATTTAGGTCAAAATAAGTCAAATACTATTAGACATAACTAAATATAAGTTATAAACAAGTTAACCTGATAAACCTGAAAATGATACATTTAACACGATTATGAATAAGTTAAGAAATAAATTATAAAAAGTTAATTTAGAATTAATGTATTTATTAATTTGTTGATAATATAATTCTTATTATTTTATTTAAATATAATTTTTTTAAAGTTTAATTTTTTAAACATTTTTTATAAAAAAATATTTTAAAAATTGATTGTAAAAAGATAAATAGGTCATATATAAGTACAAGATTATGAACACGACCCATTTATAATATCTGTGACATGACTCCTTTAAGATACGATGACACGAATTGTCACCGCTATTTAAAACCAATGATTTGTACAAGGGTCGATCTTAAATTTTTGGATGCCTAAGGCAAAATGATAACATGAGGCACTAAAAGAAAAAAAAAACTATCGTTTAATAAGTTATCATTTTTTTAAAATTGAAAGGAAAAACAAAATTACTTTTAAATTTTTTTATTATTTTTTAATTATATATATATATATATATAGGCCCCCAAAAATAAGGGGCTAGAGCCATCGTCCTATGGCTCTGTTTGAGTCGGTCTTGCTTTGTACCTAGGATGTCTTGCTAAATCCATGCGTTAGCATTAAAACTCTAGTGTATTTTGTTGGATAGCTAAAAAGTTCTTCTTTAAGAAAATATTACTTTTTATAATGTTTGGTGCCATGCATTATTTCTATTAGTGTTTAATTAAACAAAAAAAAATTTAGCAAACGATTAGTTATTGTTAATTCTTCTTAAAATTAGTACATAAAATATTTTTTACAGAAAAAAGTTTATATTTTCACTACCTAAATGAATGAATTTTAATGAGAAAATATGTAGAACAACTTTTTTTTTAATAAAGAGAGTTTATTTTTCTTGCCATTTCATTTTTTAACAGGACATTTATATTTTCTCGCCAACGAAATATATTTGAAGAAGAATTGACGAAAGATCAAT
>JAJIYU010019028.1:0-10946 GCA_030144865.1 Tinospora cordifolia
AAGAATGGTGTGACAAAGAATGTAGTGTGACAAGGCAAGGCATGAAAAATAATGATATAAAAAGTGACAAGGCATGTGATGTGAGTAAGTCACATGTGAGCAAGATGTATACGAGCAAGTCACATGAAGCATGTGAGCAAGCAAGTCACATGAAGCATGTGGGCTAGCAAGTCACATGATGCATGTGAGCAAGTTGGCTAATAATGCTTATAAATACTACCCTTCTCTTCTCCTCAAACCATCTCATCTCATTTTTCTCTTCTTCATCTTTTTCTTAATTCTCTTCTAGTTCAAGAGAAAGAGAGAGCTCCTTTTTCTCTCCTTAAGTGCAGTAAAGAGGGTTGTAATTTGTTTTTCATAGTGAGTTCATTAGTTCTTAACTTTTAAGGTTGAAGGTTCAAAGAAGGCTTGGGATAACACCATAAGGACTAGGAATGATTTAAGCGTCAAAGGTGGATATGATTTTTGGATTTTACTTTATTAATTTGATTTAAATAAAGCTTGCATGTGCGACTATGCTTTGAGTATTCATGATCTAGTTGAATTGACTGTACGTGTCATGTTTAGAATATGCATGCTTAGAACTACATAAATGATGATGCATGATACATGATGATATGATATATGCTATAACATGCCTATGATGTTTACTATGCTCACATGTTTAGTCCATGTTTATACTTGATATGAATATATGATTGATTGGTTTAAAGAAAGATTAACAAAGAATTAAACCACGTGACAACGCAATATCCCACGAGGGACTACTGTGGGTATTCTTAAGAATGAAACAATGGGGTTGTCCCTAGTTCACCAAAATGGAACAATAGGTGGGACCCTAGTTCTTGGATAATGGGTGAGGCCATATATCCATTGAAGTTACAATAAAGAATTGTTCTTCCCCTTATGTTGATGTGAATGGAGACAAAGGTTAACCCTTTCGGTGTTAACATTAACTTTAAACAAGTAACAGCTTGAACCACCTAATCTATGAAAGTGTTTAACATGTACGTGTTATTTGATTGAAATAATAACTTAAATATTTGGGATGATCCACTTGGCTCTTGAGCTCACCCCTTTTTCTAACATTTTACAAAATTGAAGATTGAGGCTACATGGACTATGTTGTTTTCAAGCTTTTCTCTATTGTTTAAGTCAAGCATGCTAGCCCTAATTTCTTTCCTTTGTTAATGTTTTTTTGTTTAAATCAGTGTAATAAACTTGAAAGTTTTGTACTTCTTGATTTATTTTTCAAAATAAGTGATTTATATGCACATGCACTTTTATGAAATCTCTATGAGTTAAGTACTCAGGCAATCTCAGGGATTTGGGACATAGAAAATGATAGAAATAATATGACACGCCTGCCTCTCGTGCAGCCCAAGGAAAAGAAATATCTAACATACATGCACATGACATGAACATGTCGAATCATCATCGGTTCGACTAGATGCAATTTGCGGCCACAAGGGGGAGGCTGGGTGTTACATATGGGAATAAGCAATGCTCCCAAATATTCAAAAATGGCTAAAATGAGGCTTTTGGCCACTTTAAACTTCACATCGTGTCATAGTACAATCACTTTTGGTGGAAGCACAATTTAATAGAACATTATGCATGCAACTGCTAAACCCGTGAAATGATTAGCATTCCCTGCACTTTTAACATATTTTTGGCTAGCTTTGTAATAGCTCTGTTCTTTCTTGAAACTCCATTTTTTTAGGGAGTATGCCAAAAGTGAGTTAGTTTCAAACGTCCTGCTCCTTTAAGAAGTCTACGAGTGCAACATATTCTCCTCCATGATCAGAATGTAGGCTCTTTATGAAGTAACCACATTCATTCTCAACCATGGATTTGAAGATTTTAAAGTTTTCATGCACTTCTAAGTTTTTTCCTTCAAAAAAAAGCACCTCAATTCTAATCTTCAAAGGAAATATCTTCTTGTGTATCATCTTTACCTTAGCAACGATATCATAGCCTCTATCCTTGATCTCATATTTGTTATTATCAAAATTAACATGATAATATTTCAAAAGCTGCACAACACTTTTAAGGCTAGGCACAAAGAAAACATTAGAGATATGTTTGGTACCAGGTATTGTTTTGACCAAGATGTCATTGCTTCCTTTAACCTAAGTTTTTTGCCACCTCCTATTTTTACTTCACTTTTGATAGATTCATCGAAAGTTGTGAATGCATTTTGGTTTCTCATTGTGTAGCTTCTACAGCCACAATTGAGATACCAAATTTCATTTTGATCATCCCCATGAGTAGCACAAATAAGAATTATTGCACCTTCATCGTGGTTTTGGCTTTTTTCTTGCATAAAAACAATTTGATCATCATTCTTCTTTGACCAATATTTAGATTGATAATGTTTGAGTTTGTTGCAATTGTAGCATTGGATATGCTTTTGATTGTGGCTTCTTCTACAATTGTTTATGTGTCCTCCTCTTTTTCCTCCTTTAGATGGCATTTGTGATGTTTCATATTTTTGTTGTTCTTGTTGGCTATGTTGTCTTCCTTAAATTCTTGCTCATCCAAGATTGTTGTGGCTTCCTCTTCTTCCTCTAAAACATTCTTTAAAAGAAACTTGTGCTTGGAAAGCTTGCGCTAAAGGAGTAAAGTCAAATTGTTCGAATTGAAGTTCCTGAGATTGTAACGATCCCATCAAACTCTCCAAAGACATTCTAAAAAGGTCTTTAGACTCTTTTATTACAATAACAACATACTCAAACTTGCAAGACATGCTTCGAAGAATCTATTTAACAACATTTTTATCTTCAATATTTTCTCCATTTTGCGTCATTTGGTTCACTATGACAATGACTTGATTGAAGTAATCTTCAATGGTTCCTTAGTTTTTCATGCATATGGTATCAAAACTCACTTCACAGAGATTGTAATCTTACCATTTTCACATTTTTTTCTTCTTTATGTCTATTGTAAAAAAAAACCCATGTTTGCTTTGTTGAAATGTTTGCAGAGATCCTCACAAACATTGCTTCATCTACTACTTGGAAGATGATATAAAGGGTCTTATTATCCTTCTTTTGATTCCCCTTCAACTGTTATACTATTGTTGGGTTAAACCAACTCGATTTTTTGGTTCAATGAAGCCATTCTCAACTATGTCCCACAAGTTTTATGACGTGTACGACACCTTCATTTAATTACTTTGTTAAGTATAGTTCTTCTTATTAAACTTAAGAAGGGGTTGCAACGTACTGTTGTAAGAAGCCATAGGGATCAACTTGTTCTAATACCACACTGTTGGAAATGTAATGAGCACAAAAACTCTAAATAATAAAAATATTGAAGGAGAAAGGAAGATTTGAACTTACGTTTCAACTTGTGCTTTTTGCTTGATTTGCTAGATTTGAAATGAAAAGTGCATAAGGTATTTATATGTGCACATAACTGCTAGGACCCCTATCCAACACAAATAATGGCCCAACCGGCACAACAACCAAATGAGCTATCCTCCACTAAAAGACTCACTAGATCACTGTTAGGCCTATCTATTCATACCAAACCTTCTCTAATTAACTTATATTCATTATCACACCACTTTAGTAATATAAAAGTTTAATAATAATACAGAGTATTATTGGGTTACAAAACATTTTACAGAGAATTTGGCAGGTCTATAATGCAAATGACCAACACTGCATAACATAATACAAAAATTGTAGTGGAAGACTTAAATAGCTTGTACTCTAACTAATTACAACAACTTTTCCTTTATTTATTCCTAATGTTCTTGAAAAGATAGAAGTAAGAGTGAGCTTAATCCATGTAGATCGATGAAAAGTAGTTTTGTATTATTAGAATAAAATGTATGCATAAAGATGCAAGTAACAATCATCATAGATAGTATCATACATAGTTAAAAATTTAGAAATCCTGCAATACAAGAAACATCATGAATATCAATCATCAATATCATGCATGTCCACCAATGCAACCTATCAAGCTCAACATATCCAAGATTCCTAAAAGTTTGGGTCACTACTTAGTAGACCCAGTACAACATCACAAATCTAGAGCTATATCCATGCTCAACATATTCAGAATTCCTAAAAGTATGCGGTTACTGTCCAAGCAAACCCTGTGTAGCTTCACAATTCTAAAGCTAAATATCTCAATCAATCTAAGCAAAGCCTTGCAAACTCGAAGTAATTCTACACATGAAATTCCATGATTTTCAAAAAAGCTAATTAAATCCACCATTTATTGCAATTCAAAATACAGTATACATGTAGTTTAACATAGGGTTAATGTAGAACATATAAAGAAAATACCAAAAATACTACTCACAATATATAGGAATCTAAATTTCTATTCCACCACAAATCAGTTGGTTATCTTGGAGAAATCATTAGAAATTCAATATTATCACTATATTTATGGGTCTTATGTTGTTTTTATCCCATTTCCTAGTCAAAATTATCATAATCTCCCTATATATGATGTCATTTGCATGTATTTATCTCAAATTTTGGTCAAAGAGTGTGTAAAAACACATAATATCACGTATAGGGTCTTGATTTACCGTTGTTTTAGTACAAAGGGGCTCAAACCATGATTTCTTCATCCTTTTGGAACTAGTTTTGCTCCATTTTCTCTCATGATCAAAGTCAATGCTTCCTAAGAAACATGAATCCATATATGAGTGAACAATTATTTATCTAAGCTCCCATATAAAACCACCATTTCATCATCAACATCCAGATAAAATGTATATCCTCTTTAGTTAAGCAACTAACCTACTTTTAGAGTCTTGTTCTCACTCTTCGACATTTCACTTTTCAAGCCTTTAGTGTGTTTCTTTTCTCCTCAATACCTTCTTTCAATCACCACCACAAACTCAAAGTTCCCAGTCTTTCTCCATGACCCTTTCCAAGGTTACTCAAGAAAATGTTCTAAAATCATAGGACAGAACCTATTTAGATTGGTGGTTCTTTTGCTTGCATTTTTCTCACCACACCACATACTTCCTTTTCCATGTGGTGGACACATGTCAATAAGTGGTATTGCAACTTACAACCTCACACTTCATCCAATGCAAAAAGGTGTCATGTGTTATTTGGGTGTCAAGCAAAAGAACCCCCATTTGCCATGCGACTGGCATTATTTGTTTCTAGAATGAACTTGATGCAACACATTATTACATTTCATGTGGTGTGATTTTTGCACTTTTCCATTTCGTCCAAATTTGCATATTGTGATACCCCAAAGAATGCTAATCCCATTAGCATAAAAAAAGAGACGTCGTAAGACCACGGTCCCCAAATTGGGACTACAATCTTGCGTCAATTGGGTGGACTATTCGTGAGATTGTTGTCTCAGCTTGGAGGACCATAGTATTGCATCTCAATCTTCATGAGAAATGGTCCACATGAGGATCACGATCCTGGGTCAAAAGGAGCGCGGTCCCACAATAAAAAAACTCATGAATCTTGACAAGGATGTGGGATCGCAGTCTGAGATCACGGTCCTACGATTAAAAACATGTTAAGACTCAAGTCCGATTATTGAAACCAAGAAATCAAAGGTTGAATGTGCATTGCGATACTACTAGCTTACATATATACATTAGTGCACAGAACCCTAATCACATCATTCCTCCCTGCAATTGTTTACCATGCTCACAAAAAACCCTAAGCCTTGCTCACCATGCTCACAGAAAACCCTAGCCGCCTCTATCATCTGTTTTTTCCCATCAACACACTAGATTCTAGATCAGTTCCACATCTTCCTATTACGAAACACTCACGGGAGAAAAGCAACATGGGGGCACTGCGACCTCGTTTAAGAGAACTGAAGATTGTGTTAAAGCATGTCGCTTGGTAAGAGACTATGGTTACATGATTATACCAATCCCTTGTTGTGTGTTATCATGCAGAAAATCAAATGAAACAATTTCTAACAAGTCGTTCAATCTTTAGGGCATGATAGAACAATAGAGCATTCATAAATGCTCTGTGAAAACGAATAGAAGAAAAACAATCGGCTGCAAGGTATAATGTTCTTCTACCTTATTTCATGTTTTAAGATCTGTAACAACCTATAACATGTGGTTTGAACCTGCGCTATGTAACAGAATATTATCACCTTTCTTGAATGGAGAATGACTAATGGAGAGGTGTAAAACCTTGCTACCGCCAAGATATTTATTTTTGAATCTTACGCGTGATATATCACAGTCTCAATCATAAGGGAAACGAAAAACGCTCATGAGATGCAATTTTTCAGAATACCTCGTGAATGTTGCGGTGTTGACATGGTAGTACCCTATACATGTGAAACAACCTCGCGTTACTACAGTGACACTGGGAGTACCACGATTACACGATAAACAACTAGTTTAGCGAAATAACAAATGGAAGTGACTACCAAAACCTCTTTAGCATTATTTTGATTTGAATATGAAACATGACTATGTGTTTACTGTTATTTGTTGTTTAGAAGTATACAAGGAATGTATGTGTCTTATATGAATGCTTGGTTGCCTTTTTTATGGATTTACAGCATGCAATACTATATATGAATGTTTATTATAGTTTAGAGTCCATGCTAAGCATGCAATGTAACAAATAGAATGTCTAATGTGATTATAAGCATGATGAATTGTTTATTTATATCCTTTGTCGTGTATATTGGATATCAAAATTTGTGAAAAATGCTTGTGGTGAATAATTTAAGACGATTAAGTGAATTAAGCACAGACTGGCATTGTGATGAAGATACTGTGGTCTGGTCCGACATCATCGTGGGTATTCTTAACCCTAGGTGGGTCTCTGATTAAAATGAAACAGTGAGTCTAAGTGAGATTTCACTCCCTGGTTTGATGATTGAGTGAGACATCAACCCTGAGATAGGCTTTTGAGTGTGTAATGGGCCTTTGAGCGTTACATTGAATACTCCAAACCTAAGTTGGAATGCCAAAGAAGAAATCCTTTTAGTCTTAAAGTTAACTTAAATAATTGAATCATTGAAACACTTAATGCATTATAAGTTCTTGCATGTTTGTATTTTAACTATTATAATGCTCAAGATGTTTTCTATAAGATCCATTGAGCTTTTGAACTCACCCCACTAATTTCCTTTTAGGTAACCCTTGAAGACGCTTATGTTGACAAGTGAGGTGCTGCATTTTTGTAGTCATGATACACCTCATTGTTAAGGTTGTATAGAAGTAGTATACTCATTGTCTACCAGATTGTAAAGCATGGAACCCACATTTAATTCATGTTTGATCATTTTAATTATTGACTTCTGTCATGGGGCCAAATACTATTTATTTAACTCTTTTGAACTCAAGCACAGGGTCTGAGTATTTTATTTATCTTAGAGTTTAATTATGTTATTGTTTTTAGACATGTCATCCCTATTTCAAATCATGCATGGTAGTATTGTTTATGTTTTCGCACTCTGACATGTCGTCCCAGTTTCGAATATTGAAAGCAAGAGTAACCACATCATTCAACATGATTCCATCTTGAGGTGAGAAACAAAGATGCCCAGTTAGCGACTTATGCGACAGGATTCGAGGGCCGGGGTGTTACAAAGGTAGTGTCAGAACTCAGTCAATAACTCACTGGGAAGAGCTCAGTCAGTAGCTCACTAAGAAAGAGTTTAGTCAGTGACTCACTGATAAAAGTCCAAACTGAGGCCAAAGGTGGTACTAGTCTAGTGAAATGCTCACAAAGAGCTTAGTTAGTAGCTCAATTAGTTCATCAATCAGTGGTTCAGTCAGTAAGTCATTGGAGTAGAATCTAAAGTATAAACTATGAGCTGCGAGACCTATAGAGGAGTTAGGCGGTAGAGACATTGCATACTTAGGTCTAGGAAAAGATCTTAGGTATAGCTTGGGTGTTTTCAAGGTTGACAATGGATCATAAATAAAAGCTTTTAGGGCATAAGATAGAGACTAATAACGTGTGAAACGAAACACTTGTTTGGTTAGGACATGAGATCAGGAGGATCCTATATCTTTGGCTTCTATGTGGTATGGGATACATAAGAATTCAAGAATATGAAGGAATCCTGGACTTAGAGAACAACGAACCATGTTTGGTGAGTGATCGGTAGCTTTGGATGAACTTGTTTCCTTATGTTTGGCTGGTATGGGACGATCAAGTTTAGTGGGGCTTGGGAAGCCTTGGACATCGAGATACTTGCGAAATTGTTTGGGTGTAGTGAAATCTCTAAGTAGAAGCCTATGCCAATGGGCAAGAGTGGTATGGGATGCTCGAACTCGGAAGCATAGGTGGAAGCTTAGAATTTTACTATGCCAGCGTGTTATTTGTGATTATATATAAGATTGTTGCCCACATGTTTTGCGTGTGCAAAGATTCTTTTCAAATACATGTATGTTCTAAATTTTGAGCCCAAATCCGATACCCAGAAACGAATTATTCATTGTGGACTTAGAAGCATAAACCAATAGGTCACTAAACAAATGAGAACTTAGAGACATAAATCTAGACTCATGCTAGTACGACAGAAATAAATGTTCTAAGTATATGCATGAGATTTCTTTAATCAATTTATAACGACTGAATGGATTATTGCTTGTAGATAAATGGTCGGATCCAAGAGACAAGTAGCTAGGATTGTCACATCCGATGAGACTGAACCATAGTAGCAAAGGGCACAAGCTAATCAGACTGAGGCTCAGGTTGGGGCTGTGTCTACTCCAGAGTTTTGGGATGAGATTACCAGATGGGTCATTAAGCAAATCATGAGAGTATTGTCTTTGCCACAGATGCAAGCACAGGGGGCACCAGAGCCTCAGATGCAATAGTAGCCGGGACCCATGTCAGAGGTTCCAGTCCGTTAGAGGGCATAGGAAGAAATTGAAGACAAAGAACATAGGGTGATGTTGATTGAGTTACAAAAACTCTGCCCATCCCAATTTGATGGTACATATAACAACATGGCTGCAAATCACTAGTACCAGGAGTTAGATGAGCACCTGGGTGTGCTAGGGGCTACAGGACCCCATAGAGTTATGTTGGACACACATCAGTTTAAGGGACCAGCTAAGAGTTGGTGGTGGATGTCGAAGGTAGATCCGAACACCGACATTCGACACATGAACTGAGAAGAATTCAGAGAAATATGATATGAGAAATTCTTTCCAAAAGTTACACAAGTGCAAATGGGGTCTGAGTTTATCAGGTTGACTCAAAGAGTCATGACGATATCTAAGTATGAGGTCAAATTCACTGAATTAGCCAATTTTGCACCTGAATTGATTAGGGACAAAAAATGAAGACTCTCAAGTTTGCGAAAGGCCTGAAGATTGAGATTCACGGAGTAGTGAACCCAATGGATCTGAGGACTTACAGAAAAGTAGTGGAGAAAACACTACTGATGGAATAAGAAGTTAGTTTTGAGCAGAAGTTGAGAAACAAGGGCAAGAGACTGAGCAATGGCAAAGAGTTCCAAGGGAACCAAAAGAAACAGAATCAGAATCAACCCCAAAGGCAACAGACTCAAGGAAGTGTTGATAAACAATAAGCTCGGAGGGGAGCATGTTCAACTGTTGGCAGAAGGGACATCTTGCCAAGGACTGTCAAAACCAAGGACCACAATGACAGATTCAAGGGTAGAATAATGGTTGGTGCAAGAAACAAGGTAGACATAGATAGCAGCAACTACAACAGAGGCAACCCCAGCAACAACAGTAGTAGCAGGGCAGACGAACGCAAGCTCGAGTGTATGCCATTAAGGATGGAGAGGCAGACCCAACTCTGGCTATCGAAGGTACTTGTCTACTGTTTAATGTTGTTGTTAAGATCTTGTTTGATTCGGGTGCCACTAAGTCATTTGTGTTAGAAGATCTAGTTAGGAGATTATAACTAGTGACATCGACACCACCAGCACCATTATATGTATCCACTCCCATAGGAATTATAGTGATTGCCCCAAAAACTTGTACATGTGAGTTAAGATTTGGAGGAAACTGATAATTGCCAACCTTAGAGTGTTACCTTTCCATGGCTATGATGTAATACTGGGCATAGACCAGTTAACCCAATACCAAGCTCAAATTGATTGCCTGAGAATGAGAGTCACATTGACTCTACCATCTGGTAGTAAAGGTCAAGGGGGATATGCAAAGATTACCCCGAAGCCCTATGACCACTATGCTGCATTGCATAAGGTAGAGTGAGGACTTTACACAAGTTTTTAATGATGATGTTAGAGAACTGAAAGATATTTGGGAGATACATGTTGTGCAACAGTATCCAAAATGTATTTTCAGATGATTTACCTAGACTACCATCACATAGATAGGTAGAGTTCAAGATTGAATTGCAACCAAGCATAAACCCTATAGCCATTCCTCACTATAGAATGGTGCAAGTGAAGTTAATCGAACTCAAGACACAACTGGATGAACTCTGAGAAAAGGGATTTATTAGGCCAAGTAAATCACCATGGGGAGTTCTTGTACTATTTGTGAAGAAGAAAGACGGCTTAATGAGGTTATGTATGACTACAGGAAGATCAACCAAGTGACCATAAAGAATAAGTATCTTTTACCCAGGATAGATGACCTGCTCAATCAGTTGAGGGGAGCTACTCATTTTTCCAAGATTGATATGAGGTTAGGTTATCACCAGTTAAGGTTTAGGGAAGAGACATCCATAAGACAGCCTTAAGAACTCGATATGGGCATTTTGATTTCACAATGATGCCATTTGGGTTGACCAACGCACTGGCTGCATTCATGGACTTGACGAGCAGAGTCATTCGACAATAACTAGGTCAGTGCGTAGTAGTATTCATGGATGATACCCCAATCTACTCTACATCAAAAGTTGAACATGTAGAGCATTTGAAGATTGTGCTGGGCACACTAAGTATAAATGAGCTATATTTTAAGTTTAGCAAATGTGAGTTATGGATGAAGAAAGTCAAGTTTCTTG
>JAJIYU010019029.1:0-10947 GCA_030144865.1 Tinospora cordifolia
ATTGTTATAGAATTAAATAAAGGTAAAAATGAGAATAAGTTCTATAAGGTATGTTGTCATGAAATTATTTATCTCAAATTGGGGTATACAGGTAATTATTTTTTTTGTATATAAAATCAGGCGGTGGCTTTGTTTTTTTCAATAGTGGTTGTTTGTTTTTCGATGTCCATTTTCGGAGAACACTCAGAGAAGCGGAAATGAAACAAGGGGAAGAAAAAAAAAGAAATTTGACATTTCTAGATAGATTTGATGCGTAAGTAAGCGATTTTTCCCAATTCTTATTATAAGAATGCTAGATAAGCTAAGTACTACGAACCTAAGGGTCTAATTTTTTACTGTAAGGGGTGTTTGATAGTAGTACCCAAAAATGAGGTATTCCCCTACCGTGAATAAAATTCAGCAAAAATTATATCAAAATACTCCTAGTGATGCATAGATCCCAAATATATAGTTAGTTTCTGTTCGTTTGTCCTGTGGACACCTAAATAAATACCCAAAGTTGAATAACCTTTAGATAGGCTTTTGGGTATGTTAAACCCAAATAAAACTTTGATTGAAACCTATAGGAATGTAGAGAATGAAAATTTGTATCCATCGACACTGAATTCAAGAATTTTGGATATCAAATGGGTTTTTGGTGAATGATTGACCATTTGGATTATTTATGAAAATTAAAAAAAATTAGTAAAAATATATTTGGGAAGCCTATTTATTTTATTTTTTCTTATAAAAATATGGTATATGAGTAGGAAATTAATTTAAAGGTTATTGAGAATATTCGAGGTAATGTGCAACCATACGTGAGGTCTGATGCACGTATGTGATTAAATATAAAAAATAAATGCGTTAGAAGTTATGTTTAAAAATGAATTAAATTTGATTTGTGCATATAAACTGATGCTGTGATAGGATAATTATGGTAGATTAGAACCTAGATTTTGGAGTAGATACTAGGAATTGATTGGATAGTAATTTGGTGAGATTATGTCAAAACCCTTGATTTTTATTAAATAAGAACTTCTTCAGATGAAAATATATATTATATATGAAATAATGAATTATGTATTACAGGATTTTACAGTAAATTTGTAAGAGAATGGTTATTATAGTAGGAAGTGAAATATGTGCCCAATGGGTTAAACTGTTAATAATCTGTGAGTATTTCTTTATCTTGATTATTTATATGACATTGTAAATATAAAATTGATCTAAATGTAAGCATGCTAATTGTATTGACATCTATTGAATATGGTTTGAAATTCATAAAATTGTATTTATACGGTAGCGTGTTTTGGATTTGCAAGAGCATATCTAAAATGCGAAATCGTTTCGATGGACTGAGCCATGAGGAATAATATTTCTTATGTGATAATCCACGTGGGATTGAGCCATGAAAAATATCAGCCTTTCTTTATGTGATAATCCTCGAAATAATTGTGGAGTTGGTAATAATTAGAGGTACAGTCTACTATTGTCTAGGCCAGTCAAGAAGTGAGACTGACTCTACTTTGAAAAATGTGGATGTGCATGTGTTTTATAAATGATGCATTGAAAACAGCATGATCACTATGTTGAATGCAAATATGTATGGTTGGAATATGCATGAGGAATTTAAATATTTTATGTAATTTGATTTTTTGCATGATTACTTAAATGCATCTAAATACCATAGATAAAGATTTTTCATTGGGCATGTTGTTGCTCACTTATTATCTTCAACATTTCAAGAACAAATAGAAAAGGAAAGAGGCCAGCACAGGAAGAGTGGTTGACTCTTCAGTTATTGTTGGGTACGTAGGTTTAATTATATTGTGGATTGTATTTTTGTATAATTATAAATATAATTATATATGTAATATCATCTAGAGGGGTGTGATTTTGCTTATACTAGGTATGAGTGTGTGTTGTGGATTTTAAATTATGAATTATAATTGATGATAGTACGATCGATATTATCTGTTATGAATTTGTGGATTGAGAAAATGTTTATTAGGTGAAGATTTTTATTTGGGATAAGTCAAAATTTTAGAGGAGACTCTATCAAAATTTTTGTGTGGATATAGGGTAGTTTTGAGGGTAAGAAGCTGACATAGTTATCATATACATAGCTGTAGCGTATATGGTATTATGTGCCAGTCATGACGTCACTATTGCAAAGTGGGTTGCGACAATTGTGGGTACCGAATGACCCTCACCTAAGATAGGGAGTGCTAGCAGAGTTGCACTGCTCGAGGTATATTGTTCACCCAGACACCAATAAGATGTATCATGATGCTCGACGTATTTATTGGTGGCTAGGGATGAAGTAAGATATTGCAGCCTTTGTGCAGAGATGTGACACGTGCCAGCAGGTTAAAGTTGAGGACCAGAGACCCGGTGGTTTATTACAACCCTTAGCTATTCTCGAGTGGAAATGAGAGCACATTACTATGAACTTTGTGATGGGATTACCTTGGACTCAGTGGAGATACGATACTGTTTGGGTTATTGTAGATAAGCTAAGTCTGCTCATTTCCTCCCGATGGATAGCAGAGATTCGCTTGAGAGGTTGGATTGATTGTATATCTGCGAGATCATGAGATTACATGGGGTCCCAGTGTCCATTGTGTTTGATAGACATGTTTGGGTTACGTCCCTTTTTTGGTAGAGTTTGTAGAGTTAGTTGGAGACTAGAGTAAACTTGAGCACAACCTTCCATCCACAGACTGATGGTCAGTTTGAGAAAGTGATCCAGATTTTGGAGGATATGCTTTGTGCATGAGTCCTTGATTTTGGTAGTAGCTGGAAGGATCATTTGGCATTGTGTGAGTTTGCATATAATAACAGCTACTTGGCAAGTATTGACATGGCACCCTTTGAGGCATTATATGGTTGACCTTGTCGATCGCCAACTTGTTAGGCCGAGGTTGGTGACATAGCAATTTTTGGCCCTACTTTTGTATAGGAGCAAAATGAGAAAATTCAATAATTTTGTAAAAACATGAAGGTAACGCATGACAGACATAAGAGTTATGTAGATAACTGAAGGAAGGTCCTTGAGTTCAATGTTGGCGATCATGGACTCCTTCAAATTTTTTCTTAGAAGGGGCGGACTAGGTTTGGCATTTCAAGGAAACTAGCTTCGAGATATATTTGATCATTAGAGATTTTTGAGAGAATAGGTCTTTTTGCTTATTGATTGGCATTGCTGCCTCAATTTGCGAGAGTACACAACGTGTTTCACGTGTCGATGTTGAGGAAGTGCTACCCTAATCTGTCGCACGTGATGGACTAGAGATATGTTGAGTTGCGAGAGGATTGTACATACGATGAGACTTTGGTGGCTATCATTGATCAAGCCATGAAGAAACTGTGGAACAAGGAGATATTGATGGTATGTGTACATAAGTAGTTTCATGGTGCCGAATAAGACACTTGGGAGCGAGAAGACTACATGGTGAGTCATTTTCATGAGATTATGAAAGTCGATTCTTGATCTTTTGATATCTTAGTAAATTTCGAGGACAAAATTTGTTCTAAGGAGGGGAGACTGTAATGACCCATATTTTTTGGACATTGAATTGACGGGTTCGACGTGTATTTTCAAGTATGAATTAATGAATTATAAATAAAAATACATTATTTTACAACAATTGTATTAATTAATGTGTGTATTAAATAAAAAATAAAATAAATAATTAATGATAGTAATAATAATAAAAATAAATATTTTATAGCGGGAGTTTATTCGATGATGAAATGATTTAATAAAATAAATTAATAAATTAAATATATATATAGAATGGAAAAAAAATATATGATTATTATTATGTGTTTGGTTGGATTAGATGTATATATATATATATTATGTGCTTGGTTGGATAAGATAAATATATATAAGGTTAATATTGTATGATGTGTGTATATAACAAAGAATAAAGGCAATTGTTGACTTTGGTAATGAAGCCCACTCCAAAATTTTCTATATAAAGGGTGTTCATTCCTCCTTCTTGCTCACAATTCCCATTCGAGAGAAAAGAAAAAGAAGATAGAAAATTATAGAGAGAGAAGAAGCAATCCGAAGGGAAAGAGAGAAAAAGGAGGAAAAAAGAAGAAGAAAAGGAAAAAAAAATGGAAAGAAGTTGTCCATTCTCAAGGATTCGACGTTTTGGATAAATTATTTTTACCTCTTTTCAATTTGGAATTGTTATGAAAGTTATGAATTACAGTTTTCTAGTATAATTTTCAATAAAAGTGTTAGCCAATTGTGTGAGCCAAACCTAGGGCGTGTTTTCACTAGGAGTAAAACGATACTATATATATATATATCATTGTGTTCAGATCAACGAGTAGAATATAGATATATAATTTATTTCTACTCATGTAGGCCTTAAAAATTTATATCGTAATTAGAAGCGGCACATAGATGGTATACCTATTAGCACTAAAATTTTAGTTAGCGAGTACTAAAATTTTTATAATGAAATTCTGATCTCAATGACACTAAAATTAAGATTTTTGGAGATCAGTAGGTATATTAAATTTACATTTATGCAATTGGAGAAATAATGTATAAATTAATATTACATGTGTATACAAGGTTATATATGTATAACTAATGTTAAAAAAATGTTAATTGATTATATATAAGGTTATACAATTGATTAACATATAAGGTTATAATTAATTATGTAATGCTATAAATATATATATATATATATATATATATATATATATATAATGTTGTATATCATTATGAATTACTTCACAGGAAAAAATGTGTAACATAGCAAATAATTAAATCTCTTATTTATTCTATATTACAACAAATTTGTGAAGAGGTTACGTAGCATATACCAAAAGCAAAACACGTGTTAATAGTGCGAGCTTTTGGTATTTAGCTTGATATTGAAAGACGTGACCAGCGACCGGGAGAATGTAGGCAATCGATCTAGTCTGTAAGTAGTAATTTGATTTATTAATTTAACCTTTTGTTTTACTTATTGTTGTTGCATTTGTGTGTATTGAGATAGGACTGTTCTTCAGATGTGTCGACCAGGCCTCAAGATGAAAGATTCTGAGGTGCAGACATTGGATCATGATAGTCCTGAGATACAAATACGAATGTTTAGATGTGCCGACCTAACCTAATAATGTGAGGTTCTGAGGTGTGGACATTGGATCGTGATAACTTTGAGGTAGGATTGATCAACGGATCTTCAGATGTGCTGACCTGGCCTAATGATGAGAAGTGCAAACATTCAATTGTAATAGTCTAAGATAGAGTGGTATAGTAGTATACTCTATGGACATATTTATAGTTGTGCATAGCAAACTTTACTGGTTCGTGGGTGGTGACTATACCACCTGGTCAGTGGGACACAATCGACGATTGATATCGCAGTATGGCCTAGATGATGGTCATGTCCGTCCAGAATAGCAGTATGACCAAAGGATCTTAAAAAGAAAGAAGGGTGCCAAGTTTAGATACTGGATCCTTGAACCATGGCATATTAGGCAGCTGCATTTTTATATGTTGATGATTGTGTGTGTTATTTATTGTTGCATTTTTATTGAACAATTGTGATGTTGCCTGTTGCATTGTATGTAGAATGTTATACTTAAGTAGATATATCTTTTTGTTACTCACTGGGCTCACGTGGATATCAAGCTCACTATTCTTAACATTTCAGGCTCGTCCGGTGTGGATAAGGGGAAAGGTGTGTTAATCGCGTGATCTTTTCCAGTCTATCCATAGTTGATCGTTTTGTTTTGCTATTTTTGGTATTTTAAATCAGTATGTATGAGTTTTGAAAAAAATGTAAAGTAAAACTGGACTCTGTTAATGTAATTAATGTTAAAGACTTCAACTGTTATTACATTATTCCCCTTAACTTGTTATTGTTACACTCTAGATACTATAAATGTTTCAATGGTAAGGCTTAACAGTAGTCAACAAGTTTGACTGAGGATTAGACTTGTCTAACTATTGTGTCGGTCGGGCTACTTGTATGAGGTTTTAAAAGGGGTCCCGACATACATAACTCATATAAATGTCTAAGAGTTGAATCTCACCTTGTAATACATTTTTTTTCGATGTTTTAGGCTATACAATGGAACTACAACATCTGTATTAGCGCAATTCTTCTTGTTTGGTTTGTGTGATGATTAGGGAAGGAAGGGAATGAGTCAAAACTACCTCAGAATGAGTGGGACAGAGGAGGGAGTTACAAAAGACGGCTAGGGTTTGTTTTGCGAATAGAGGAGAATGGCTACAAGATGAATTGTGCGATTAGGGTTCCCTACGCACATACATATAAATGGATAACTCAGTATCACGACATTACAGACCTTCCATTTATGATTTTCAATCGCATTACCGCAGTATCGTGTCCTAGTACTATAATATTTGTGACTGTTTCTAATCGCAATATTGCGGTATCTCTCTTGGGCAACGCGGTAACACATTTGGGTCCCAAAACTCTAAGTCTTCTAATCACAGTTTTATGTCCTAGTACAACAATATTTGGGACAGTTTCTAATCGTAGTATCGCGGTATCTCTTCTAGACATCGCGGTAACATGTTTGGGTCCCAAAACTTCAAGTTTTCTAATCACAGTATCGCAGTATTGCGCTTTGGCACCGTGGTACCATGTCTACGTCCCAAATTTTGTATTTTTTATCATAGTATCATGCTATTGGCAGCCAATACCATGGTATTCACGTGAAACTTCTTTTTTCCATTTCACGTTGCACTACTGCAGTACCCAAATGGCTACCACGGTAGCCTTGCGGACCCTTTTTATTTTTAGAGAATTTCTAAACTCTTTGAGGTATTACATTATTCATATGGTGTCTTCACCCTTTGGAATTCTAGGGAGTCCCATCATAAAGTTCATGAGATGTTCTTCCACTTCTATTCAAGTATTTGTAAGGGTTGAAGTAAACCGGATGGTTTCTGGTGTTCAATCTTTACTTATTGTCATGTCAAACACTGAAACACATATTCAGCCACATCTCATTTCATTCTCTTATCACAATAGGTTTTCTTAAGATTTTAGTGCATTTTGTCTCCTCCCACGTGTAGATAATATTTGTCAATGAGCTTCATTGAGAATGGTTCACCTCAATTGTTCATCCTTAGTTATGCAATCTAATTCATTGAGTTTTACTAGGCCCTCTATATTGATCTTAAAATCTAGTTGTTTGCTCATTGGTATGCCAACATTAATCTTCGCTATCTGCCTATCCAACCCTTAAGCTTTAAGTATTTGTCTTGGTAGATCTAACTCCACAGTGATGGTCAACAAGAATGTGTATTGTTCCTCAGTTCAGGTGAAATACCAAAAAAAAAAAAATTGAATAAATAAATAATCAAAACTTAAACTCATAAACTCATGAACCTTAAAATATTTATTTACTTATAAGTCAAGGTTGAAAGATCTTGAGTAAAATGAAATTCAAAACTTAAACTCATGAACCTTAAAAATAAAATATAATGTTTTAGCGACAAGAGCGACTTATCAACTCAGTTGGTTAAAATAATGTATTAATACTGGGAGGTTTAAGGTTTGAGCCTCAACAGATTACTTTTCTAAAAATAAAATAAAATAAAATAATAACCTTGAACTAAAAATTTAAATTAAAGAAGTGTACATTGAATTATTCAATAAACATTTTTCATTATATTAGACCGAGATAAGTGGTACAATTTCAATAGAAATCTCATGGAATTAAGTTACACTAAAGACCATGAGATCATCCATTAAAACTTAGGCACTAAATAATTTAAAATTTAAAATTTGAATTTCAAATTAAAAACCTTACCATAATCCAGAATATTTATGATCATTAATAAAATAAAAAATATTTCTAATTACTGGCTTAATAGTGAGACAATCCATAGTGGTAGATTAGAGACGATTTGTTATTCAAATTATTTTCAAAAAAAGGAATGAAATGACATCCATGGATCTCTTTGATTTTTGGAAGAATCATCAAACCCCAGCCACTCCTAAAAATCTCATTTTGAATGTCTCATATGATCATGATCCAAGGGCCAAGATTTGTTCTCACACTTCCCATGTGGACGACCAAGAGTGGTACTTACATTAGGGTTGAGAGTCAAATTCCATACTCATGAACACTTAATGATTCTCTATAAAAACTCTACATTATTTTCATCACCTTATTTTGCTCATTGAAATCATTCGCGCAAAAATTCTCTCATCATCTCATCTCACACCCCTAGGACGTCCAACAAGAAAGAACACAAGGAGATCTAAGACAAAGATACTTAAGGTGAGTAAAATTGAGATTCTTGTACATTCTTCTCCTCTCTTCTTTTCTTCACCAAACCACCACCCTAAGTGACCCAAATCTCCATATTTTAGTCATCATTAGAATACTTTTCTAACACCTTCAACCCTTAAAAATGTCCTAAAGATTAATTAAAGACCCATGAAATGAAACCATCGACAAAACTCCTCAAACTTACCCATCTCCTTACTCGAACCCGTGTTTTTGGTGTAAGGAGAGACCACCCATGGGACGTTCCAATGATTTTACAAAACCTACTATTTTCCATTAAAGAACCCTTCAAACCACCATTGAATAACCCACCAAAAACCCATTCGAAAATCATTTCCAAAGGCAATGCAAATATACTTCAAAACTACATCAAAAAATCATGTCAAACCTATACTATATAGACCTTTTGGTCATGTTGTCTACTTAGTGTTTTAAGCCCATGTTTTAATATATTTAGTGTTGGTATTGCAACCTTAAAAGGTATAAAAATAGTAAGGAAAAGATCTGTATAAGTCACCCTAAGAATAAAAAGAAGAAGGGCTCGTAAAGAAGGTATATTTTCTTAAAACCCTAGTTTAGGGTATTCCTTCTTGCACATACATGTGACCATCATTAGGAACTTAGGTAAAGTGTGATTTTTACCATGAAAACCACCCTATTCAGATGTGTTTTGAACTAACTAGTGGCAACCCAACACCCTACACATAAACCTCCTAGAGTATTAGGTGAAAAATATTGAAAATAAGTGTTTAATACATTTTATGTGCATATAACATGGGTTGAATGTGTGCAACTATGTAACGATGTCTTATGACCATAGAAAAGAGTTGAAATGTTTGTATATAGTATTGTTGTGGTAGTACTATTGCAAACAATGTGCAATGGATCATGAGGGTTGAGATCTTTAGATCTAATCACCTGGCTCATGAGGGTTGGAACTCACCTTTAACCTATGTAACATTGCATGTATTACTGGATTATAAGCTTGGTCTATTTATGGTTGTTTTTGCATGTTGTTAATTGTTAATGCATTCATGTTATTTTTTAGAAAATGTGATATAAGTGATAGATTGAAGTTCTTATTCACCGAGCCTCGTAGTTTTTGGGCTTGTTATTCATCTACTATTTCAAGTCCTTTGAGTAGGCTTTTCCTAATTTAAGGGTTAGGTTGGTTTGAGTTTTTATAATCTTTATAAAATGATAATTTAGAAGTAAGCTAATGTTTTAATATAACAATATGATTTTTGCTGTGATATTATTTGCTATTGTATTATGATGATTATGGTTGTTGGTTATAAGGCTTAAGACCAGTAAAAAAAGTGACAAGATCTTTAAATCATCAAGTTGTTGCACCAGTACGGTTGCCAGAGGGGTCCCAAGAATTTCACTTATCTCTAATTATTTTAATGAGAAATCCACTAAATTTTAAATAGTATTATTTTAATGATGTGAATTTCATCATATTTTATTACTTTTTTATTTTATTTTTACTAAATAATTTTCATTGTCTTAACTAAGTTTCCATTTTAATATTTGTTAATTAATTTATTCATTTTTCAATAGAAAATAGCTTAGTTCTTTAATTTCTTATAATTTACTAATTTTAAACCTCGATAGAATGTGAATTAATTTATTTTATTTAATATCTTAAAATCGAAAGTGATAGACATTGTTACTAAGGTGACAATTTGTGGCCAATCCACTACCAGTGCAGTAATGCGACGTAGCAGGGTAGTTGGGCATGGTTCAAACCACACTCCCCCTCTCCCAATGTACCAAAAACTAAAGGTGACAATTTATGATATGACACGATAATTCGACCTGAATATGACACGCATTTAACATGTTGGATTTAACATAAATGAGTTTGGGTCAAAATGGGTTAAACACAATCAAAACTCAGGTTATAAATAGGTTAACTTGTTAAATCTGAAAATGATCTGTTTAACACGATTATAGATAAGTTAAAAAAACATATTATAAATAAGTTAATTTAAAATTAATATATTTATTAATTTTTTGATAATATAATTTTTTATTTTTAAAAAATTTATTTTATGTTTAGTATGTTTTATATTTTTATTAATAATTTTTATAAAATTAATTTAAAAAATTAATTGTAAAAAGTTAAATATGTTATATATAGGTACACAATTATGACATGATTAATAAATAGCAAAGGTTTGAGTTTACAAAACTGACACGATTAATAAATGGGTTGGGTTTAAGTTTACAATATATGGGTCCTACCCTTTTACAACACAATCCGTTAATGACATGATGACACGAATTGCCACTGTTAATTTCTATGCATGATAGATATTTTATCTTTATGTATTGAATGTTATGTCTTAAAAATCTTAATTAAGTTAAAATTATTATTGTAACAACCCATATTTTAAGGTATTAAGTCGACGGGTTTAACATGTATTTTCATGTATCAATTAATAAATTATAAATAAGAATACATGATTTTACGGGTATTTATAAATTAATGTGCATATTAAATGGTAATATGTGATTTTTTGGCAACAGTATTAATTAATAAGTGTATTACTTGAGAAATTAAAATAAATAATGAAATAATTTAAACATATATAGAAAAATGTATATATATACATAAAGATACATGTATATATAATGATATATATATATATA
>JAJIYU010019030.1:0-10946 GCA_030144865.1 Tinospora cordifolia
TTCTGTTGAATGTCCATATTATGTCTTAAATATGCATGCTTAGAGTTACATGATATGTAATTATATGATATATGTTGTGTGATATAACATGCCTATGATGTTTATCATGCTCACATGATAATCTGTTGTTTATGTCTCAATCAAATATGTTATGTTTTGGTTTACACTTAATGAAAAATTTATAAAGAATCAAACCACGTATTGACACAGTAGTCCATGAGGGATCATTGTGGGTGTTCTCTAGATGGAATGATGGGTGTATTCCTAGTTCTTGGATATTGGGTGATGAGTGTATCCCTATGTCCCTTGAAAATTGACATATAATTGTTGTTTATCTTTAGATGTGAATACGTGGAGAGAACACCGAGGTTAGTCATTTCGGTTTTAACGTCAATTGATAAACAAGTTATTGTTTGAATCACATAATCTTTGAAATTGTTTGACATATATTTTTATTTAGTTGAAATAATAATTTGAATATTTGAGATGATCTACTGAACTTTTTAGCTCAAGCCTCTTTTCTAACATTTCAAGAAATTGGTGATCATAGGTTGCGTGAGTTGTAAAAGATTTACTTAGTCAATTTTATTCAGAATTTACCTTTAATAAGTTTTGTTAGTCAAACATGTTGGCCCAATTTTTCTTGTTAATTTTAAAGTTATGTCTGTGGTCATAAACTCGAGGGCTTTATACCTCTTGAATATTGAAGTTGATTTTCAAATAAATGATATTGATTCATTTCATCTAAAGATTTCAAAGTGTTATTATAAAATTTGTATGAGTTATTGTCATAGGAAGTCTCATAGAGTTGGGACAGTGAAAAGACAAAAATAAATAAAAAAACAAATAAAGTAATGCTCCAGCCTCGCGAGTGGCCATTGATGAATGATGCTCACACGTGACGTGAACGTGTCGAATTTATGATTTTGAGGGCATTACGATAATTTTGCCCTCCAAACCGAAAACCAGATGGTATTGGGCCACGAGAGAGAGGCGGGTGTTACAATAGAGAAGTTCTAAGGTAGTTTGCAGACCATTACAATACCACAGGGACATAATCTAGTCAATTGTGGTCTCATGTGCTTGGTTTTACATCCTCACAATACTTATAGGCTGACTATGGTTTATCCGTATCAATCTCCGAATTGAGGTCCTACTCCTGAATCAATGCCACAAAAAGGAGAGTTTTCAAAAACTTTCAAACCCCTAGACCAAGCCTCACAGGAAAGTTTTATTATAGAATAATATTACATTATTACATTGGACCACCAAGTACAGCACCCAAAGGCTAATTATCCAAGTAATTGTGTTGTTATCTTAATTATGTTCTTTATATGTAATCAGCAATATGATATTGCATGCAATTCAAAGCCAACAACCTATTATGGTCTCTATTATGACATGTATAATTTCATTTATTACATATACATGATATGCACGTAACAATCATGTAACAACTCGTATTTTTGAATATATATTTTCGTGTATTTTTTCAAATTTTCTTAAGTTTTGCCTATTTAATTAGAAAAAAAAGGATTAATTGAAAAATATAATTTTTGGAAAAAAATAGATCTATTATTAAGGAAATATGATTTTTGAAAAAAATGATTTTAGGTTAATTATATGAATTTCAAGAAATAACAATGAATTTTCGGGGCAATTATTTGATTTTTAGAGAAAATTGATAAATTTTTGAAATGAAACTTATGGAAATTAAATGTTAAAAAAAAGAAGGGGGGAAAGGGGGGAGCTCAAATTTCCGATTGGGCCAACCCAATGCCCAGGCCCATGCGGGTACTATTCATCATCTTCCTCCTTTCCCTACAATTTTTCATTAAAACGTGCTAACAAAACCACTTCTTTCCATAGTTTTTGCCAATGGTTTTTATCATCAATGCAGCTCCCAACATGCCTCCATGTTTCCTAAAGTATTGCGCCACGAACCAGAGTGTTTTCAGGCCAAATGGTGGCCATATGATGCTCAAAATTGCTGCCAAAACCCACCCAAAACAACACAAAAAAAATCAATTTTTTCTACAAAAATCCAGTTTGAGCAAGCAATTTCAAATTTTTATATCTCATTCATCCCACCTCCTTTTTAGCATTCTTGTAGGCATTGAAAAAATCTCAGTACCATCTTCAAGAAGATGCAACTGTTGATTGAAACCCATGGCCGTTTGAAGCAGAAATGACCACAAACCAAGGCTGGTCATCCAAAGTCCAATTTTAAGGTATTATAGCTCGTTTTAAAGCTTGTAATGTCTACTTTAACTTTCATTTTATGAAGAACACAAAATGTGTCGCAACCCACTTCGTAACAGTGACATCATGACCGACACATAATACCATATATGTTATACCTACGTATATAATACTATGCCAGCCTCATCCTCTCAGAAACTACTCCATATTCACGCAAAAATTTCGACAGTCTCCCCTAAAACTTTCATTTATCCCAAATAAAAATTTGTCACCTGATAAACAACATTCCAATCCATCGTCCATATAGATGATAATATGTCGCATACTATCCTCAATCATATTGTATAATTCAAAATCCACATCATTTCACATTCATACCTAGTATAAACAAATTCATACTCCTCTAGATGATATTACACATACAATGATAATTATAATTATACAAAAATAAAGTTCACAATAGAATTAGGCTTACACACCCAACAATAATGGAAAAGTTGTCTACTTTTCTTACACTGGCCTCTTTCCTTTTCTATCTGTTTCTAAAATGTTGAAGATAATAAGTGAACGACAACATGCCTAGTGAATAATCTTTATCTATGACATTTAGATGCATTTAAATAATCATGCAGAGAATCAAATTAAATAAAATATTTAAATTCATCATGTGCATTCCAATCATACATATATGTATACGACATAATGATCATGTTATTTTCAATGCATCATTAAATAAAACACATGCACATCCACATCTTTCAAAACTCAAGTCAATCTCACTTCTTATCTGGCCTGGACAATAGTAGACTGTATCTCTAATTATCACCCACTCCACAACCATTTCGAAAATTATCACATAAAGAAAGGCCGATACTTTTCAGGGCTCAGTCCCACATTGATTATCACATAAGAAGTATTATTCCCCATAACTTAGTCCATCGAAATGATATCGCATTTTAAATATGCTCTTGCAAATCCAAAATACGCTGTCGTATAAATAAAATTTCATGAATTTCAAACCAAATGCAAATATGTCAATACAAATAACATGCTTACATTCAAATCCATTTTATATCTACAATGCCATATAAATCACCAAGATAAAGAAATACTCACAGAATATCAACAACTAATCCCGTTAGGCACATATCTCACTTCTTGATATGATAATAAGTCACTTTCGAATTTATTGTAAAATTCAGCAATATATAATCCATCATTTCATATATAATATATATTTTCATTTGCATAAGTTCTTATTTCCTAAAAATCAACGATCTTGACATAATATCACCATTCATATAATACTAGAAATAGTTATTATTCACCAAAATTATTGTCCAACCAATTTCTAATATCTATTCCCAAAAATCTAGGTTCCCATTGACCTTTAACATTAAATTTCTGCTCAAATATCATATTTTTATAGAAGGAAATAAAATAAATAAGCTTCTCAATCCTATTTTTCTTTAATTTCCTAAGTTTTCATCAATAATCTCATTGATCAATCATTTACCAAAAATCCATTTGATATCCAAAATTCACGAATTTGGTGTCAATGTGTATAGATTTTTGTTCTCTACATTTCTATGGCCTCCAATTAAACTTTTATTTGGATTATACACCATCAAAAGCTTATCCACATGAAATTCCTTACAAAAAGGGTCCCTAAAAATTTGGATTTTCCATTTCACCACATCAGCATACAAAATTATATTCATTTTCTTTCAAATTCAGAATAGAACAACTTTACTTCTGACTGTTATTCAAACGTCGAGCGGATCGAGTTTTATGCTTGCCCAAAAGATTTTCACCCTCCAAAACCTCTAGATCTTCTTAAAAACTCGTAGATCCGTCAACAACTGCAAATGAACAATTAAAAAATTCTAAAATTTAGTCTAGAATCACCAATTCATCGATTTAAAAGGAAGATCTAAGCTCAATTCGCTCCGAATCATTCTGTGCATCAAAACCCCCAAATCGCCGATCAGTTTTGTGATTTTGATGTTGTTAACCTATAAAAAATAATTTGAACTAGTTTAAGGCTTTAGAATATTACCTTAGACGCTTAGGATTGCTCTAGATCTGATCTGGATCATTTTGACTGTCTCCGGACGAAAATCGGATATCTGATTACCCAAAAACGGATGCTGCAAAAATCTAAAATTCCTTCGTTATTCTGTTTTCGTTTCTGTTCTATTATTTCGATTAAAAATGGGATGAATAGCAATCGGATGAACATTAACCGCATATAAACAGTACCTATGGTTACTATTTATAGAGGATATTTTTGCTCAATTTCCCTTTTTTTTCTAAAATTAATTCAAAAACGCCCCATAAATATCCGTTTTGTTTTTCGATTTTTTCTCCACTTGAACCAACGTGATTTATTTTATTTCTTTAATAAATATTGTAATAAACATTTAAATCTTGTTTTCGGACATTTTTATATTTATTTGATATTTTTAAAAATTCATTTATTTCCTTTTTTATTTACACAAAAATATTATTATTATTATTATTATTATTATTATACTATTTTAATTAATTAATTTATACATGTATCATATATTTTTAATACATGTATATAATCATACATATGTATACGCATAATTCGTACAAATACATATATTTACACACATTTATTTTTATTTAACTTAATTTACGTGTCAAAATAAAATATGGAGTGTTACAAAATGACCTCTCGGAACATGTCAAAAATGGCGTCGCATAGAGGGTGCTCGTGACTGCGATAGAAAAAGCATAGCGTTGGGGCAACTTTGTGATAGCATTCGAAGCATGCCGGGGACACCAAATGATTTGAGATTTTGGGTGCACGAATAAGGCACTGAGATCTACAAGAAGGTATAAATCTCAAACTATAAATCTCAAACTCTAAGGCTTTGTATCGGTAATTTTACAAGCATGCAAAGATGTCCAGTTGTATGTGAATCTTGATACTTAGAAAATTTTTCTGAAAAATCTATTTAAGCCTATGTTTTGTGCTTACTGGTATGAATTTTTAAAAATTTTAAACCATGTCCAATAGAACTGAAATTTGGTGGTTATGTTCCTTAGACAAGTAGTAATAGGGAGAAAAAGTTTTGTCTTGAATTGATAAGTCTATGTGGGTCAATCGGATGCATTACCGACTGCCTGTTGCATGCAGTCCGGGAAATATAAATCCCTGATATCCCCATTAGAAAACATATCCAATGAAGTCCAAAAATCAAAAAACTAAAATTTTGGAAAATATTTGATAGGTGTAGATAAAACCTAAAAAGTTTTGCTCCAATCTGATATACGGATTGACCATAGAAAAATCAAAAACTCTGACGTGCAGATAGGACAAAAATCTCAAATTAAAATTTTGGTAAATATTTTTGGAGTATAGATCGCATCTGAAAAACTTTGCTCAAATCCAAAATACGTATGATTGCACAAAAATCGAAAAATCTGCTGCGCAGATAGAATGAAAAATATGAAATTTAAGTACCTAATATCCCTATTAGATATGTACAAATGAGGTCCAAAAATTGAAAACTAAAATTTTAGAAAATTTTGAAGGGGTGTAGATCATAACTAAAAAGTTTTGCGCAAATCCGACGTAAAGATTGCTCGCAAAAAAATTGACATGCGCAGATAGGACCTAAAGTAGGAAATTGACTATGCATGGAAAAATTGGGAGATTTTGACCAAATGGGTCCACCTTGACCCAATTTGACCCATGTTGACCAACATTGACCAATTTTGACTAGGTTGACCAAAATTGATCAAGTTTGTCCAGTTGACCAAGTTTAACTAAGTCGAATTTGGATTGACTAAGGCCAATTAGGGATAATAAGACTGAAATCAAGTTGTGTTTCAAAGAGGAACTTAAATTGAGTTTAACATAACGCAGATTTGAGCGTATATCACAGGATTGGGCTGAGTGTCGAGGGGACATTAGTGCAAGGGACCCGAGGCGAGTAGTTTGATTTAGCAGTTTACTTTAACTGTATTCCTTGTATGAAATGTGATTAAAAATGACATTGGTTAGATGGTTTCGTGTGATTGAACTACGTTGATTGATTTTGAATATATGTAGTTGTACACTCATAGTGAGACCATAGGCTCGAGGTTCGAGCACGAGGTTAGGGTACACGACATGATTGGATTAAACTCGAGGGCCGAGCGTTGGGGTTAGGGCATATGATTAGTGTGCCTAGCCGTAGACCCGCTTGAGTACGACACTTGAGGGCCAAGAGTCGGGGTTAAGGTATTTGATGAATACGCCTAGCTCATGGCCTACTTAAGTAGCCGGTACGCCTAACTCATGATCCGCTCAAGCGATAATCATAGGGTTGTATTTAAATGATTCGAACCATAAGCCTGATATAGTTTTGAGTCATGTATTTAAATTAATTTTTTTTAACTGTTGTACTATTTATAAATGTTTTACTACATGATTTACTATTACACATTGTTTTGTCATTACTGTTCATGCATACATGCATTGTTTTTGGAGTACGAGTTATTGTAACATGCTAGTTTTACTACTCACTAAGCCACGTTGTACATTAGGCTCACTACTCTATTAACATTTCAGGTTCTTCAGCAGCTGACAAGGAGAAAATCATTATGATAGCCTAAACCCCTCGGTGGTTTTCTAATTCTTTTGGTCCTATTAAAGGTCGATAGTTTTTTTTTTGTATGTCAATAATTTTAAATGGTCAATTTGTACTTATGGAATATGACGATATATATTATTTTGTTTACCCTTGTACATTAATGAATAGATCTTTCGATTGTCTGATGTGTGTGGATGTTGAAGATTTGGTAAGGCTTAATAGTGACTGAGCGAACTCAACTCGATGAGTGAGTTTGTTAAGCCATCGAGTCGGTCAAGCCGCCCTTCAACCTAGGAAAGGGGCCCCGACAAATCATATCATATTCAACATTCATATTACAATAATAATAAAATAAATATTTAACAACATAATGCAATATTGTTAAAATCAATGTTATTATATATTTTAAATAGGTAATTATATTTGAGATTAAATTTTAAAATAACTCAAATTTTAACATTGAAACTATTACAAAAAGACAAAATAATTTTTTCCAACACAAAACATTTAAAAAAAATGTGTTGAAAACTATTAATAGTATTTTTTTAAAAAAATTGTTTATCTTATGCCTGAGCTGTCAGGACCCCTTCCCTAGGTTGAAGGACAACCCGACTGGTATAGTGACCCAACGAATTCACTCATCAAGCCGAGTTTGCCCAATCACTGTTAAGCCCTTACATTCCAATTTCTACGACAAACGACATCAGAGTAATTTAAACGTTCATACTGTAAGGTGCGGAAGCAACAAAATATTACAAATTATCATGTTCCAAAAGTAAGCTTGACCATTAAACCATTACAGACATACAAAATGTGACCGACCTCAAATAGAAACAAAAAGAAACAGAGGACCACGGGACTAGGCTATTATCACACCCATCCCTCTATCGGCCGCTGGGGAACCTGAAATGTTAGTAGAGTAGTGAGCTTAAAAGTCAACGTGGCTCAATGAGTAGTAAAACTAGCATATTACCTAACCGGCATCCAAAAACAGTGTATGTATGCATGAATAGTAACGATGAAATAATTTCTCAAGAATCATGGTATGTCATAAAAATAGTCATAAAAAGTGCAATAGTTTGAAGAAGAACAGTTTAAACACATGCAGCTCAAAACGATATCAAGACTAGAGTTCAAATCATCAAATACAACCCTATGGTCAACGCTCGAGCGGGTCATGAATCAGGCGTACCGGCCACTCAAGCGGATCAAGGGTTAGGCGCATTCATCGAACACCCTAACCCTACGCTCGGTCCTCAAGTGTTGTCCTCAAGCGGGTCTCAGGCTAGGCGCACTGATCATATGCCCTAATCTCGACACTCGGTCCTCGAGCCTAACCAATTACATCGTGTACCCTGACCCTGTACTCGAACCTCGAGCCTATGGTCTCCTTATCAGTGTACAACTACATATATTTCAAATCAATCCTTGTAGCTCAATACGAGAAACCATTCAATCGATGACAATTTCAATCATTTTCCATGCAAGGAATACATTGAAGGTAACAACTGAATTCAACTACTCACCTTGGGTCCCGTGCACCGATGTCCCCTCGACAGTCGGCCCAGTCCCCTGATCTATGCTCAAATCTGCGTTATGTTAGAAACAATTTCAGTTCCTCATGAAATATTGCTTAATTCGGTCCTATTATTCCTAATTGGTCTTAGTCAATTCGTATTCGAATAAGTCAAACCTGGTCAATTGGTCAAACTTGGTCAACTAACTCAAACTCGGTCAACCTAGTCAAAATTAGTCAATTTGGTCAAAATCAAGTCACTTGGGTCAAAATTTTCAATTTTCAACACTTAGTCAATTCTAACCCTTTTAGTTTAATTTGCGCAGCAAATTTGTCAATTTTCTTGCGATCAATTCAACTATTAGATTTATGTGAAACTTTTCAGATTTGATTCCAACCCTTCAAATATTCACTAGAATTTTATGTTTCCATTTTTAGATTTCATTTGCTACGTTTTCCAACTGAAATAACAGGAGCCCCAAATTCTAGATTTTTCTTCCTATCTATAGAGTAAAGTTCCTAAATTTCCTGTGATAAATCCGACCATTGGATTTGTGTGAAAATTTTCAAATTTGATCTACATCATTCAAATGTTCCCCAGATTTTTTTCTTTCAACTTTTCTGATCTCATTTACTATAGTTTTTGAGTAGAATCATAGAGATGCTCAAATCTGGTCCTATTTGTTCTAACTGCGTAGCAAGACTTCACAATTTTTCTACTATCAATCCATATATTGGATTTGTGCAATATTTTTCAGTTATGATTCACACTTCCTAAGGTATCTCCAGAATTTTATTTCATGAATTTTGGGCCCCATTTAGTATGTCTTTTAAGGGTGATATCAGAAAATTTTGGTTTCCCGGATTGTATATGATAGACAATCCAAAGGCCGCTTATTTGACCCCCTTAGACTTATCTATTTGAGACCAAATTTTTACAAAACATCCCTAGTTGTTTTATGAACGTATCCTCCAAATTTCAGGCAAATCAAACATGTATAAGTATTTTTAAAAACTCATAACAGCAAGCACAAAATAATGGTATCATGACAGATTTTTCAAAATTTTCTAAGTCTCAAAACATACATATCCGGTAACTCAGTTCGTCATCATTTTTTGACATGCTCCGAGTGCTCATTTGTTATTATTCATAAAATAGAAAATGAAGTAGACATAATAAGCTTTAAAATGAGCCATAATACCTCAAGATTGGAGTTCGGATGACCCACGAAACTTATTCGCAAACTCGGCCAAAACACAGTTTATCTAACTTTTCTGGGTTCTGCAATGGCGAATAACCCCTCTTCGATGCCAATTTTGACATGTTTCAAGAGGTCAGTTGGTGTTTCTCATAAAATAAAAGTTAAAGTAGACATTACAAGCTTTAAAACGAGCTATAGTACCTTAATATTGGACTTCGGATGACCGAGAAATCAGCCTTGCAAAACTCAGATAACATACATTTTTGGGTTTTTGCAGTGATGAACAGCAACTTTGGCGGCCATTTCTGCCTCAAACGGCCTGTGGTTTTGATCAAAGGCTTACATCTTCTTGAAGAGGGTATCAAGAGCTTTCCGAAGACTCTAAGATCACTTAAAACAGAGCTCGGATGAGGAAGATATGAGAGGTGAAAGGTAGCTCGTTCAAACTGGATTTCTGCACCAAAACCAGATTTTTGTATTGTTTGGGAGGGGATTTGCACGAACCAAAACGTGCCACGTGGCCACCCACGTGGCCGGGGGAATGGTCAGGCATAGAGGTTGCTTGGCCGGAGTTCACGGGGTGCAAGGGTGGCATGTCGGCGACGTCCACTGGTGGTCCAAAATTAGGTGCAAAACCTACTCCTGCCATGCTTGTTGCAGAGGGTTGGTGGCTGGAAAGAGGATGGAAGAAGGAAGAAGAAAGGGAGAGAAGAGAAGAGTGGCGGGCTGGGCTATGCACGCAGCCCAGCCCACATGGGCCTGGGCAATCCAGGCCTATGCGCCTGGGCTGCCCAGGTGGTCCAACAGTTTTTTTTTTTTTTTTTGTATTTTATTTCTCCTCTTTTGTATATATGTTTATATATATATACGTATACATACTCGTTTTTCATCATTTTTTTCTAAAATTATTAAAATCATTTGATTTATAATTCTTTACCAAAATCCTCTAATTATACACAATTATTATTTTTTTATACAATTATTTTCTAAAAATTAAATAATTCACCCATAAATTACATTTTTCTTCCAAAAATTTCATAAATTTATCTAAAAATTTCATAATTATTCTGAAAATTCAATAATCAATTCCAAATATTATTTCTCTCAAGAAATCACATTTTCCTTATGATTCCACATATTTTCTCTCCTCAAATTTGTATTTTTTTTCCTATTATTATCATTTTCTTCAATAAGTAATTCAAAATTAAGAAAAATTGAGAATAATTCATGTATTTCTATTAAAATTTCTAGAAAAATATACGAAAATACATATTCACAAATACGGGTCGTTACATGAGCCAAAGAAAAATTAGTTTGAGCACAGTACATTTAGAAGTTAGATGCCTTTGGTAAGGATCGAGATTGAGGAGGCGTCAAGATGAAACATGATTTAAGAATATAGAGCCTCAACAACAG
>JAJIYU010019031.1:0-10948 GCA_030144865.1 Tinospora cordifolia
AAAAGCTCATAGTATAGATAATTCATGATCAAAACTAAGGATCACAGATTATGCAACGACATTCACTATCCTAGACACCTTTTTGAATAGATTTCTAAGTATAAAATTATTGCTTTTGTTTAGAAAAGTTTTTAGTTAAAAATTTAATCCAACTACATTCAATTAGAGTCTTGATAAAATGCTAATCAGTAGTGAACTGGGATTTGAGATTACTAATTAAACCCTTTTCCCTGATGACGATATTCAGTCTTACTGGTCTATACTTGAGTGAACCTGTACGCTTGTAGGATTAACAACATGCACTTCAACTTTGGTTGGCCATTTCGCTGGCTTTAGGTCTTTGACTTATGCTATTTTTAAGAAAAATTATACCACACTTAATAATGAATTTAGTGGTTATAGCTATTTGACTTAATTTGGACCTCATAGTTTCAAATTTGGCTTAGAAGTTGCCTATTACGTCGATGGTCATGCCTAAAAATCTATCTCGAGGCACCAACTTCAACAACTTGGATCTTGAGCTTTAAATATTAGATCCATGAGCTTTTTATTGTATTGTTATTCTTGCTCGACTCAAGTGGTGTAAATGGTTTGGGTTGGTTCTCCAAATAGTGATGTAGGTTTTAGTTCAAATTATGGTCATGAGTATGAAATTTTCAACCCACAAATTGGGTGTTTTGATTGCCAACTTTAGGGGCTTGATTCTTGGTCCATAAAATTCAATTTTAGGTCACACATGATACATTAGAAAACTTATTCTTGATACTTTCTAATGGCGTTTAGGCTGTGGTTCAACATTGATGCACATTCTACCTACACATCATCTAAGGTGGCAAAATATGCATGTGAGCTATCACAAACTTAGCATGTGTATATGTGTGAATTCTAGTACCTTTGTAAATAGTATTAAAAGAGGGTTAAGAATACTTACAGTGGGTCTTAAAATAAAGGTTTCTTAGCCTCCAAAAACTTTTCACGTCCCTCACACTTGCATACACTCTACACAAAGGAAAATTTGCAAAAGGGTGAACATAATTCATCTTCATCCAATTTATAGACAAATGGGGGGTGCAGGGGGTGTAGGTCTTGTAGGGTTGGTAGAGAGGGTTATGGTGACTATCCATAGGTGCATATTGGTGCTCAACTGCTTATGGAGGCGTGCTACATTATTTGGAGAATATGGAGAAGCTTTTATGATGGTCGTTGAAAGTTTTTGTTCCATGGCAACTAGTGATCATGATGGAGTGGCTATGTTTGACCCATCATTGTGAGCATAGGGATGAGACTTTTTGTGACGTCTTGGTATGGTTTGAACATGTTAAATTCCCTCTAGACATTGGTGTATGAGTGACTCAAAGATTACCCTTGAATTGACAAGAATCTTAAAGCAAAAAGGTGATCACAGGCTTTTGTAGCATAGTGCGCCTAATTCAATCGTTTTTATACTCAAAATAGATTTTTGAAGTTCTTTGGTTCTCATGTCAATTTGGCCTATTTTGACTGTGATTGGTTTTAGTTGATCACAATTAACTCTGAGGTTAACTTGCGACTAATTAAAAATCAAAATTTTGGATATTACAGACTAGGGCTATCCTTTTGTAACATAAGCATAACATAAGATGCATGAACCCTAATTACAACTCTAAGTTTTAAACTTGCAACAGAGCTGATTAGCTTGTTAATCCTTCTCTTGTGAAAAACTCAAAATAATGGGTCTTAATCAACTGGAAAAGGTCAAGTGACATCAAGTTGTTGAATAATTATAGGTGTATAATCAGCTTAAAAAGTATCCAATCACAAAACAATTTTAAAATAATATTAAAAATCCAAATAAATTTAATGGCAATTGAACAATAACATAACAATAGTGAACATTTAAATTGGATTATCAGCGCACAAAAGTTTTAAAAAGAACACGTGGCCTTTATCAAAATTTCCAAAAAACAAAAAAAAGAAAAAGAAAAAAGAAGGCGAGCGATTTATATATATAAGAAAAATTAGCCTCTATTCAGAATACAGCGCCATTGCGGAGCAGGAACGCAATCTGAGTCAGAGACGAGCATGAAGGAAGGAGAAGGAGAAGGAGAGAGCAAAAGGCGGCCGTGGAGTGCCGCGACGAACTGGTCTGTCATCGATGGAGATCTCGAGAGCTGTGTTACAGTCGAAACGACAGTTTCATCTGATGACGATGAGGACAAACACGAAGCAGAGGATCGGATCAGTCCCATACCTCAACTGGTGTTATTGTCGCAGCGCTCGTCGGGTGATTCGGGTCCTTGCGAAATCCAGAGTATGTGTTCAGATTCGCCTTTGTTTTGGTGCATCATTATATCTGTCTATGTAAAAAGCAGTTGCTACCAGTTGTTCATTTCTTGATGTTTGGTGGATCGTTTGAGTTTGTTGGATGAAGAAATTGTACTAATAAACCTAGAAACCGATCAAAAAGGGGAGAAAAGAAGAAACTCTAGCCTAACTTAGCTTGAAACGAGATTTCTTGTCTGTTTGGGCTGAATTTGACTGTTTTAGTTACTTTGTTGTGAGTTAAATGCTAAATCGGGCCCTTCCTTTCGGGGATAAAAATACTTGTTCCGAAGGTAATTGATATGATATTATGCTTAGGTTAATTAGGAATTGAGTAAATGAGGTACTGGGTCTTCCTTCAGTCTCTCTCTTGATTCCTTCGTTTCTTTTGGTAAATTGTGAAATTTTGGAGTGCTTGTACAACTTCGGGAATTGAGTATATTAGAAATTTCTTAACTGTGGGAATGAAGTATTAAGTTAGAAATTTATTTGGAGTTCTTTTCAAGAATATAATGGATAGATTTGATGGAAATTGATAATTGTGATCAACTAACTAATTGTATACTAGAATTTGTTGTTGAGTACCCAGTAGCCGAATTTGTTTCTTCTGTCACTGTTGTAAACACGGGGTAGCTAATCTTCTTTGCTCCATTTGGTCCTTTGTCTCTTGGTAATTGTTTTTGGGGCAAGGTTAATTTTGGAGACGAAAGAATATTGCATGCAACACTTGCCATTCTTCTTCCTCTTCTTCTCTTGGACTGTTCTAGACACTAGACAATGCTCTCGTGTGTATTGTTTATAGTATAACATATGTATTGTTGGTTCATGTACCACCCTTTGGGAGTGTTTGACACCGAAAATTGGATAGGATTGGACTAAAATTAGTCCAATCCTATGTTTGGCTGCAAAAACATAAGAGAAAATATTTATCCGGGCTCACTTGTTATCCTACAATTGTAGGATTAAACAAACCCACTTAAAATGGTAGAATTAATTATTATCTAATCCTATCGTATTGATTTTAAAGATAATTCAATCTTATCCTGCGCACCAAACGGACGCTTAAGTACAAAAATCATAAAATACTTTTCTGCTCATGCAATATGAGTCTAAGTATAAAATTATTTTGTTTCAACATATTAGAAAGAAAATAGATCTTTACAACATTTCAAAAAATGATTTATATTTTTCCAAAATCTTTAATTTTTTTAAATATCCATATCAAATTGGACTTTGTTGAATTGTATTTTAAATTTTAAGGGAGTGAATTTTGGGGAGATTTCAAAATTTTTATCAACACAATGAAAGACCTAATTTCTAAAACATTTGGACTGATCAATGCATTAGAAATAATACTAAAATCAAAAACACCTAAAAACCAGCCAAGCAGCCAAGCACTTTAAGAAACTGAATTTAAAATAAATGAGAACAAAAACCAATTATGAATAAAACATGAAAGAGGGCATACGTCCAACATAACTAAAACATGGATTGCTTTACTTTTGTTGATAACCAAATTAGAAAGAAATACAAATGACTAAAACCCATGTAGAAGACTAAAGATTAAGAAAGTTTTGAAATCTGTGACTGAAGTTTTTCTTTCTTCCTTTCTTTTCCAAGTCATTTTGTTCTTTTTTATTGATATTAAGATATATTTTAGGCTTCATTGGCTGAGTAAGAGTATGATTTGCATTTATATAGTTTACCTTTTTGAATATGAGTATGTGAAGCCTTCTATTTTATGATAGCATTTGCACCATAGACTAAAGAGTAATGGGTGACAATTAATCATCAATTTATTCCATATTAAGTGCTGATTTGTATTGATTATTGACTTGTCTATATGATATCAATGTTTTTATTCCTATGCTTATATATTCATAGATGTCTATTCCTATCAAAAGAAAAAAAAAGCAATCTACATATTTATTAAATTGTTTAGGAGACACACAAAGAGAAATAATTTACTTTTTTTTCTAGGTTTTGCGTCTCTTATGTTAGGTCAAGTATCCTCGTGCAATGTCTTTCCTATCAAGATCCCATCAGAGCCAAGGCCACATGTCTAGTGTTCCAATGGGATGATCAAAGCCTCGCCATTTACGTCTTAATCTTTTTTGCCTTCTTCAAGTATATTCCTACCTTTTGTTGTTTACTTGCTTTCCAAGAAAAATAATCCCCTATTTTGTCTTATGCACTTCTCTCTTCCTAAACATTTTCCTTTATATTTATCTCTCATCCTTTGTGAAGTAAAGTTCTTGATTATAGTCTTTGGTTGATGATGTTCTAGAGATGCAAGAGCTCAGGGCAACTTCAACCCATACCACCAAATTTGGAGGGATGGTCCCTCCAAATCGGGCCCCACTCCCCTCTAAATTTTTATTCATCTTCAACCCATCCCTCTATATTTACACTATTCCTCCCTTAAAAAAGGCATATTTTGAGAATATTCTTTTTTAATCTTATTTTATATTCATTTATATTATTTTCTTTAAAATTAATATTTCTACCTATATATTTTATTATTTTTTATGTCTATAAGTAAATAAATAATAAATAATTTATAATAATTTTTATATTTTAAATTAAATAAAATTTACATTATAAAATTATTATTAATACATAAAAATTATTAATATACATCTAATTATAAAAAATTTAAAACTTTAATTATAATTAAAATGGTATAAAATATAACATTAAAATTAAGGTTATAAAATTAATTGTTGAAGATATTACATTAATTGTTAAAATTAGTTATCAATTAATATAAGTTTTTAAAATGTTAATATATGATAAAGTTAAATTTAATATAAGTTTTTGAATATGATAAAGTTAAATTTATATTATTTAATTAACTTAAAATAGATATTAAAAATAAAAACAAAAATTAAAAAAAAATTCCTTTTTCAAGTTTAGATAATAAAAGTTTTAAAATTTTAAAATAAAATAAAAAATAAAAATTAAAAAAAAAAGGGCCCCTCCGCCAAAATCAAGCGGAGAGATTGGTGTGGGTTGGAGTGACCAACCCACGCCAAATCTCCAACCCACGCCAATTTTGGCATGGGTTGGAGTTGCTCTCATAGCATGCCCTTTAATGCTACTAAGGCATCCTCTCTGTCATCTTTCTCGATATCTATGGGGTTAATATTGACTTTCCATGTTAAGAGGCCCATTTTAACATAAACCACAAGTTGGGATATCTCTTCTTTCACAGCTTGGGTATGGGCAGGCCCCTTTTAGACCTTGTCTTCTGTTGTTAAACTAAACCATTAGCAATACATTTAAATTCCCATGTATCCAATGTGAGTCACACTTTATTGATGTCAGGCTTGTGTCCGTAGCACTTCCCTCCTTTCTGCACATCTCAATCAGGCCTTCCAATAACTGGTCTATGACAGGACGACATTTTCATTTCTCTCCACATTTGCATCACTTTCCTTCTTTGAGTCATCTTGGTCTATTTTCTGCAAGCAACCTAATCTTCCTCGTATCATCCAATGCCATTTTTGCTATCGTTACTAATTTCAACTCTCATTCCACTCTTAGCAACCTGAAGTTGTCTCATCTCCATAAAACATGACTCCACAGTTTTTCCCCTAGGCTTGTCAATGTCCATCCTCAATAATGACTTATATGTAATTGCATTTGATGGCTCAATGGCACCAAATCCACTGGTAGTGGACGCACATAATAAGTTGTGTGCTTCTACTGTATTTCGCTTCTTGACTTACCATCAATATGAGTGTTAGTCATGTCTAGACAGTCAAGTGATTTTTCACATGTTCGCTCCAGTAAATGCTGAAGTACAACATCTAGTATCATCACGTGTCATTTTACATTATAATTTTTCTTTTGATGTTTTATCAAGTAAACCGGGAATATGATGTTTTTATGGGTGTTCTTGACGGCAGTTATTGGGACTGGCCTATTAACTACCTTAGCAGAAGAGTGTAATACATATGGATTTAATAGTGGATGAGATTAGCACAATTTATTCAATGTTGAGCCAACTGGATGCCATTAGTTGTTCACCTTTTCATTTGGGCTACAAATGACATTGTAGAAAGTAAGGACTGAAAATTCAATTCCAACTTGACTTTGGTCACTGAAAAATTGGAATTAATTTGAGGAAGTTCAAAATTTTTGTGTAAATTCACCAAACTAGAGAAATTTGGAGAACTTTTACATATATGCTTAAATATCTTGGTTTATTGTACTATAAGCTAGGAACTAATATAAACGGAAACCTTATACGTACAAAATATCAATAAGTGACCTAATTAAGTTAGTCTTGTTAAGTAGGTTAATGCATTTTTTTGTGGCTTTTGATTTTAATTCTTTTGCTTTGTTTTGAAATTTAATTTTGTGGCAGCCAGCTTCTTAATTTAAAAAAGATCACGGTTTTGGGAACTTTTCATTTATTGTTAAGTTTTTTCAAATTATTTCAACTTTATTTATTTTTGTCTCTTCTTTTCTTTTAGTAATGCATATCATATGAACTACATAATTTGTTACCTTTTTGAATTATTTTTTTCAATTTATATTTCTTTGTTGGTTAATGAAGTTGAAAACAATACATAATTTTTGATGTTTTTTGTTTTTCTATTTTAAAATGGCATTTTTTTAACTTCTCTATTGAATTTTGTTATATTTTTTATGGAATTCTATTGAATGTAGTGTCGAGTTCTGGTATATTTTTATTGAAAAAAAAATAAAACAATATCAAATTATTTCGGGGAGTTTTTACATTTTTTAATTTTATGTCCATTTCGCACAATAGTGGTCAATAAGGAAAATAATTCATGGAAGTTACACTAGGTTTCAAGAAATTTTTGACATGGAAAAAGGTGCTTGATTGAACAACATACGGAAAAAAAGTTACCAAGCATTTCCAGCTAAATATTTGCTTTGATGCACAGACCAAAGTATCTAAAACACTGTTGTTAGGGCTATCCCCAAGAATCGATTAGCCCAATACCCAAGCCATTTGCAACTAAATGGCCTAGGTCATATTAACAGCAGGCAGCATGCTTTTTTAACATCTCTTTAAAGTTTAATGGGTTTGATACAAACATATAAAGCATGAGGATTGCTTCTCCTCATTTTATATGCAATTATAGCTCAAACAATGATATCATATAACCTTTAAATTTAGGATGATACTTATTTCCATTATCAAAATTATCTTTTTCCTTTCCTTTATTCTAATTTTGATTTTTTTTTTTAATTTGTGGAATGAATTTGTTCATAGTTTAATGCCATCAGTATTTTTTTTTTCATTATCAATTTCCCATTCTTTTGTTGAATTGAAAATCCATGAATGTACAATGATAATCGCATCCCATTTTTATGTCTTTGTTGTGTCCATTTGCATTTTTCTATTATATTAGGCTAACATTTCAATTTTTCCTTTCAATGACAATGAGTTTTAATTTGCAGTTAAATTGGCTCAAAGACATGAAATCAGGCAGGTGTATGTGCGGAGTAGTGCTCGAATATATGAGATTTACTTGGCTAAAGAAGCTTCCGGCAAAGATTATTTATGCACAGTTCGTTGTGGAATAGTTGCTAGAGAGGAATCCATTCAAAAAAATGCAAGTGACACTGAAGAAGCTACGCATGCGCATTTGGATGGGCCTTCAGAAACAATGAAACCTTCTAAGGACAAAATAATGAATGACAACAACAGCATCAATGAAGATGGCTGGGTAGAAGTGAAGACCCCTGGTTCAACATCATCAGGTAGCAGTGGCAATCCCCTAGGACAGGTTTGTGAAAAAGACCAAACCATTTAGGTGTTACTTCCCACTATTCACCTGTCTCGTTATACAACAATCTTCCCTTGGATTGCTTTTGTGGCTAACATATAAAAAATTTCAGGAGGTCTATGAAGCTACTGCAGAGATTAGTGATTCAGATCCTTGCATCTGTCTTACACTTCGGTTGCTATCCCTTCAGACCAAGGGAAGCATCTCTCTAGAGGAGATTTACATCTTTGCTGAGCCAGTTGGTTCCGACGAGTCAGACCATCCACAGTACTCCGACGAAAAGTTGAAAGGAAGTAATTTAATGGCCATGCTTGTCCCTACCCTGCTACAGCTGTCTAAATCTGGGGTCAGCAAAATACAAGATAGAGGTATATCTGATATAGGGAGCTGGGAGGATCGCAGGCATGATGATGAAATAGAAACAAGTTCATTTAATTCTAACATCAGGGAAACACAGAAGGAGACACAGTGCAGCTTGCCACTTGGTGTAGAGAAAAAGGTAGAGGAAACAACCCAGGAGAATGTAGAATCATCAAAATTAGAATCTGGTAGACCAGTTCCTGGTACCAGACAAGGACTTGAGTTTGTCTCTAAAGAAAATGAATTTACCAGCACCCGAATAGAGAGGCTCCTGGAGCAGCTACTTGGTCAAGTGGGCAGAATTGAAGCATGTTGTGTGGGGATTGAAGGGAACATGAGGAAATCCCTGAGCAGCATAGATACACGGCTCCAGCGGCTGGAGCAGCAGATGGAATTACTTTCTACAAGATCTCAACCGTCAGCGTTATATCCATCTATCAGAATCACTGCTCCTGAGTTCTCTTGCAATGATTCGGAAGCAAATTCGTGCTATAATGATGATCAGAACTGGGGGAAGTCAGAATATTCGAGAAGGGAGGCAGATGACTCTTTTTTGGCCAATACATCTAAATCAAATTCCCTTATTAATGAAGGAAATGATAACGACTGTTGCAGGAAATCAGAACCCTGTGGAAAGGATGCTACTTCCATTGAGTTGTCTTCATTCAATCATGACACCTCCATTTCACTGGTCACTCCTCAATTATCAACCTGTTTAGTAGTTACTGCCCCAGATTTTTCAGTTGACGACAGTTACTATGATGATCAAAGTAATGGTGGAGCTGATAATGGTCCTGCAGTTGATACCATCAAGGAAACCACTGGCAATGATTTAGTTGAGAAGGCCTACGAAAGCTGCACCATAGATAAACCATCTTTGTCCCTGGATGATGCATTAGCTTGTGCTCTAGCTGGACTCTTAAGTTCAACGCATCCTCCCAAATCTGGTCAAATTTCTAGTATTAAGGACATTGAGTGCTCTCCAAATGAAGAAGGTAGCAATAGCCACGGCGTAGCTTCTGGCAATTCAGGCACTAGTTTAGGTGAAAACATGACAGAGAATGTCAGAGAGACTGAATCAACATCCTACAGCTCTATTCAGGTGAACAATGTGGAAGTCATAAAATTACCGAATGATAGCACCTCTGAAACTGCAGCTATAAGTGTTATCAGGAGAGGTCCAGTTTGGGATGAAGAGTTTGAAGGCAAGTTTCTTCTTGATGATCATTGTCCCAACCTTTGTGACAATCTGTATATTCATGGGAAAGAATTGAAAGATTGTGATAACAGTGGAATCGAGACCAAGGCCTGCAAAGATAATGGGAAAGAATTGAAAGATTGCGATAACAGTGGAATCGAGATCAAGGCCTGCAAAGATAATGAGGCCTTGAGCCAATCTGTCAAGGACAACGAAGAAAACAATAACTCCCTCAACATTCCAGGTCAAACTCATTATGGCTCTGGCACCGTTTACGGAATGATTGGTGACGAAAGCTGGGATGGTACATCAGACACTGATTCTACTAATGGTTCAGAGGTCCTGGCTGCAGGCAAAGGAAAAGCTGATGTTGAGAATTTACTAGAACCTACGTTCAATGGGGTTGTGGATTTTGAATTTCCCATTTTAGATGTTAAATTTGTTCAAAAGAATGGTGATGCTGCAGAATGTCATCTTTCGGACCTTCTTGACGATGCATCAGCCTTGAAAGAAGGAAACATTTGTTCAAAGGAGAAGGAAGACATTGATGTTCCCCCTGAGGATTCGAAAATTCATACACCAAGTGAACAGCTTTTGGAAGTGGATGATGTCTCTCTCCGAGCTGTGCTTGATTCAAAAGTGGATGAAGATAACTGCAGTCAGGGCTTTTTTATAAGCTTCAGCCTAATCTGATGATTGACGCTTATTTAATTCAGAAATGCCTCGTCATGCATACTTAAGTACAGACATAACACCGGTAACGGATTTAGATACTCTGATTAGACATTTGTTTGCCTCGTCTGACTGAAAATATATATTAATAAAAGCATTCCATTGTAAATAAAGAAGAGAATTAACCAAAAATCCACTAGTCATTACATTTAACAAAATTGAAATGGGAAAGAACTGATGGTTCATTTTCCTTTGCCATTTTGCTGGGCAGCAACATAATTGCGAATTACTTCCATTGCCAGTTGGTGAGGGTTTTTGTCCTGTACCCTCGCAAGTTCATCCATAGCTTCAAACGTCTCCTTGTCAGCGAAAAGCTTCAGGTTGTATCTTGTAGGTGCTCTTATCACGCCGTCCCATTTTTCAACTAGCTCAAGAAGCTTCTCAAATCCCTGAATGGAACAATTTCAGTTTTTAACGCACGCCTACCTTAACTTGTAGATAGCTGATAAAGCTACAATTCAATTAAAGGATCCCAATTTGTAAACCAAAAGCATACACGCAAGTCCACCAATATAGGAAGAGAATAAGGGCGTGCTTTGATGCATTGTAGAGACAAAACCAATAATAATAATAATAATAATAATAATAA
>JAJIYU010019032.1:0-10980 GCA_030144865.1 Tinospora cordifolia
GATAACAAAACAAGAAATTGTGTGAAACGCCTAATGTAATGAAAGCGATTGCATGTTTTGTATTTTGGTTTGTATAATGCTAGTGATGTATAGGGATGATCCACTGGGCTCTCGAGCTCACCCCATTTTTCCATTACAGGTGATCATTGACACTGCAGGAGTAGGTCAGCACATGGGCTGTCTTTTTGGGTAATGACCTCGCTGGGAGGTTGTCACGGTTTTTTGTTCAGTTTATGTGATTTTATCGTTGTACATTTTCTTGTAAATAATGTCTTAATGTGTAAATTGAACCGGGCATATGCCTTCTTTTATCTTGAACTATTTCACATGTAAATTATATATTTCAAAACTTAGGCCCATGGGGCTATGTTTTATCTTCACACCATTATTTTGAAAATGGATTTGAAATGTTATTTTGCTGCAAAGTGTTTCATTTGGCCAAATGTGAAATCACTATGTATTTATGAACGAATTGAATTTCGCTGCATATATTTTAAATGAATTTCACCTCTACTGAGAGAAACGAGTATTTTGATGTCATTGTATATTTTTAAATTTTTACATCATAGCCTATTTGATAGATAGGTATGAAGCTTGAGACTAAGATTGAGAAAGAAAAGAAATCGAACCACGTGGCCTCCGGCTCTCGGTGAACGAACGGGTGACCCGGCATCCCCCGTCGAACGAACGAACAGGCGCGTGCCATCTCCGCACGCTGCCCAAGCGACAGGTAGCCACAACAGAGACAGAGACGGACACCGGAGCCGGGGTGTCACATATTAATTGTAGTTGGTTAAGTTATAAAAAAAAATTATAAAGTGGGCGACTTGTGTATGTATAAGGGAATTAGTGGGGCATGTGTTCATGTCCATTGTCTTCTTTCTCAATCCATCTTCTTTGTTGGCACTCCAAGAACGCACCATAACGAAATCCACGCACGAATGAACGAATGAACAAAGATTGGTGCTCTACAGTTGTTGCTGTCGGACGAAGGAGACAGAGAAGGCAGAAGGGGAGTGTGCTAGGTTCCGAACCATGACCAGAGGGAGGAAAGGAAGATGCAGATCTGGGCATTCTGTTGTCTCTGTGCAAAGAAGAACAAACCAGATCTGTGTTTGCCACGTCCTTATTGTTGTTGCTGGTCCGAGAAAGAAGAACAAGAAGAAGTCCAGCTACCATGAGCTGTGCATGAGGGACGAATGAAAAAAAAACTAGAAAATTCTGGTGTTGTTGCTACATCCATGCATGAACGGAAAAGAAAAAGGGGATGAACAGTTGGATCGTGAGGAAAAGGAACAAAGCAGGTGATGGTGCATTGTTGCAGCTAGTTCGTTGAAGCAGCCAATGGTGCTATTGCTGGTGCGTCTTCATTTTCCAGCTGCTGGTGCATCTTCATTTTTCCAACTGTTGGTGCGTGATTTGGTGGTCCAGGTACTTGCAATTCGTGGTGAAGAAACAAGCTGCAAACCAACCATTATTTTAGTTCCAAAACTCATCAGATCTGGTTCGTGTTGTTTGCAAACTAAAGAAGAGAAACCTTGCTGTCTGCCATTACTACTTCTTGCTGATTTTTCTTCATGGTTCATGATTCGCAAACCCCTGGTTAGTTGCTCATCGTGAAGAAGAGCTGTTGCTTCTTGTTGTTAGTTTGTCTATTTTTCATTGAAGCTGCTACATTCTACTTGTGTTCAAGTGGACGGACGGAAGGAAATGGGCAACGTGCTGTGTGAGTTGCTGGAAAATCTAGCTAGTGCTTGCATCTTCTAGTTCGTGTTTCGCGAAGAAATTGCAAATGTGAAAGTTGTGCGATTCGCGCACAAGGAAATCATAAAAGTGGTATAATTTTTTCTTTCAACAATCGTACATTTTTATATTCATAGTTTTGATTTCTTAATTTTGATGGCAGAAAATTTATTTATTTCATAATTTATGTGATTTTAGATGTACGAAATGAAGTTAGGAAATCTAAGCCTTCAGTCAAAATATTATTTTGATGCATATAGATTTTGAATAGATGGTTGAGATATGATTTCGTAGATTTAATTCTAATTTAATTAAGAATGAATTTACATGGTAGAAGATATATAATATATACGTTCCTAGATTTCTAAATTTATGAAAGCTAAAAATTACTATTTTGTTGATTTTAGACGCGCAAAATAAGATTTAGAAATTTAGAACTTTATTTATATTTTCATTAAAACTATTACTAATGGATATGGATTTTTGGATGATGATGGATGCTGGATATCGAAGTTAAAGAAGTTCGAAGGTTGAGAGATATATTTTAAAAATCTATTATTTGAATTAATTTGGGAATTTACGAAAGTCCAATATTTTTGAGAGAAATATAGTCCTTTCAACCCAAAATCCTTGAGTTGATATTAGTGAAAATAATTTTAGGTGACGATTAATATTTTAGGAGATTAGTGTAGATTTTAGATTGAGAAGTCTTATTTTGTTCGTAATAGAGTTACTTTTATTACAAATGGACGATTATAGTAAAAAAAGGAAATTATCTAAACTTAAGAAGATTTTCAAATGAAAATGAATGTGAATAGGAGGAACTTGGAAATAAATTAATAAATTTTCTTGATTTAATTTCAAATCAAGGATAGTGGATACAACACGGAGGCGCGAACTACTCCAAAAAAATTATTGTGGGTGTGATTACTGCACTCTCTATTATATTTGGATTTTAAATATAAAACATGATGGTTGTTTTTATTCTTGTACTTAGTATCCTGCTAGGAATGTGTGAATCGATTTGAAATGATTGCCATGATATCATAACGTCCGGCTATGTGTTTTCTAGAGATAAGATTGCTTGAATGATTATATGATTTTAATTGCATAGGTTAGTGCATGTTATGTTGTCGTGGATTGAAAACCTTGTCTGTGAAACTAAAGAAGATTAAATTAAGGCAAAAGAACCACGTATCAGCGTAGTGACCGGCATTAGGGTGTCCTCAACTAGACGGGCGACCGGCTGGGTGTCACTTCAGACCTCAGGCCCCCGTCAGGGTCCCGAAAGGTAACCGACCCTTGGGCGGTACCTCTAGATTCGCTCCTAGACCACAAGGGGGACACTGAGGCCATAAACCTTTCGGTCTTAACTACAACGAAAAACAATTAAGTGTTTGAAATGCCCTAATGTAATGAAAGTGTTTGCATGTTTGGTGTTTTGGTCTAAATAATGCTAGTGATGTGCGGTATAATCCACTGGGCTCTCGAGTTCACTCCCTTTCTTTTTCAGGTGATTTTTGAGACAACACAAGTCGACGACATCACGGAGGGCTCAGTTATTTTGAAACCTCGCCGAGGAGGTTGTTAGTGCTTGTTGCGCATTTTGTTTTTTTGTATTTGACAAAACTGGGCATGTGTCCCTTCTCTTTCCTTTTGGTCTAAATATTTTACACGCGATTAAATGTTTTGGAATTATTTTCGAAACTTTTGAATTGTTTAAATTCGAACTAAATTTTTTTCATTTCATTTGAGATTACACTTATCCAGGTTATTTACTTAGAAGTTTATTTCAAAAATAAAATTGTGCCTATTCAAATGGATTTTTCTTTCACTTGAAAGAGATATAGAGAAAGAGAAATAGAATCTAAGATTAGATGTGAGATATGATCTTAGTAGCGCTCCGGCTCTCGGCGGACGATGCGACAGCGACTTCCCAGTCTAGGGAACCCATGAGACGAACCGCGGGAGGGCCTGGGTATTACAGCTCCGGCTCTCAACGAAAGATGCATTGGCAGCTTCCCAGTCGAATGGCGCGCATTCTAAGCAAGCGCGGCCGAAGGGAACCCGTAAAGAATGAACTGGGGGCCGGGGTGTTACAACTGCATTGTAGATTTAGTATTCATTAACTATTATTACAACTGTAACTGACACGCATTGTGCATTCATACATGACATTGCTTTTCTAAAATTATTGTTCTAAGTTATAGATTATGTTACATTACTCACTGAACCACTGTGGACAAAATTGACTCATTACTTGTAGCACCCCAAGATTTTATGAGAGCGTACACGTTGTGAGTTAAAATAAAATAAAATAAAATATCATTGCAGGAAAATGAAAATTTAAAATAAAAATAACAAAAAGAAAAAATAGTCTTATGAAAAAATAATAATAATGATAAAATAGATTTTTAGAATTTATAATGTTTCGAAAAAATATAATGATAAATGAATTAGAGTCATGTTCTATTTACATATAAATATAGACTATACTTTGGAAAATAAATTATTTTATCGCTTATTCGCACGAGCACGACGAATGATTCAAAAACGAAAGCGCGATGGCGTGAGTGACGCGAAAACAAAAATAGATCATTGGAAATATATATATATATATATATATATTATAAATGAATAAATAAGTTAAAATTTTATTTTTATTTAAACCTATGCATAGAATATGGTTAGAAAAAATAATTAAATAATGGTGGATTAAAATTTAAGAGGTAGTTAAGAAATGAAATCGAAACATTGTTGACAAAAAAATTCATTGGGTGATTGAAAATGCATAAACAAACAAATAAATAAATATTTAATTTTTGGTTAACAAATAAATGAATAAACTTATAAACAAGCAAAGAAACATTGTTTGATAACAAAAAAGAGAGAAGAAACCAGAAAATCTGGTTCGATGGGGCGTCACAAATAGGGGAAAACCAGAAAAATCTAGAATTTTGGATACACGCTTCATGAACAAGAAGAAGAAAACTGCAATTTGATCCGAGAGAGAAGAGAAAGGGGAGAAGATGAGCCACAATTTGATCAATTTGATCTGATTAGGGTTGGCGTTGGGACGATCGAACAGAGAAGAATGAAGAAATTTGGCAGTGCTCTATTTTGGAGAATGAAAATCACAGCTGAGTTGTTGCTGTGTTTTGGTCGTGCAAGAAAGAAGAAGGATCAGCCACTATTATGATTTTGAGAGGAGAAGAACCAGCAACCATGGCTGTTGCTGCGTCCTGCTCATACAATGGAGAAGGAATCGAACGAACTGAGTTATTTCATTATGGGAATGATGAAGGAACTGCATCTGTTGTGCATGATGTGAATCTCGTGCGTGAGCAAGGCGAAAAGGAAGGAAGAAGAATAAGTGTAGAATGAACATGAAGGATTAGTGCTCTATTTTGAAGGCGTTGATGTGAGTTTGTGGTAGGATGAAGATGTTGAACAGCAAGGTGAAGAAAAGAAAATCCAAGCAGCTGGTACACGATTTGAGTTGGGGATTTAGGGCTTGATTTTTCGTTTTGATTTGGGTCAAAGAAGGACTTTGAATTTCTAATTTTGGTGATGGGGTTTTGATGCTAGATAAACGAAGGAAGAAGACGCAAGAAACCAAATTTGTGGCTTGCTGGTTGTGCGTGATCTTGATTCCCAGATTTGGGCGCATCTTTAGATTCTATTAGTTTGGGTGATGTTGAGCAAAGAACTTGATTTGAAAGATTGAATGTTCTGATTTAGTTATGCAAGCCGTGATGTATGTGTATGTGGTTTGAATTGGGCTGTTTTGGTGCATTTGATTGTTGGTGGTGAGTGAAGAAGCAAGGGATTTGATCTTGCTAGAAATTAAATTGAATGTTTTTATCTGATGGTAAATTGGAGTTGTTGGAAAATAAATTGCATGGGTTTGATTTGCTGGACATGGGAATGAATTGTGGAATTTGATTTTAGAATTGGGTTTTGACTCGTTGATGTGGGTGATTCTCGAACTAGAGAAAGTTGCAGCTGTTATGATCTATGCGGAAAGACGACGCGAGGTATGTTTCAATTTTTAAATTTTAAATAGTATGAAATTTATTTTTAGTTGATTAAAACTGCAAAAAAAACAAAAATTAGTTTAGAATATTTATTAATAATTAAAATTAAATAAATTTAATATTAGATTTATTATTAATGATTGAACATAAGGATTAATTGATTTAATAAAATTAAATTAATTAATCTTTTAAATTAGGATTGAATATATATATATAAAATAGTTTTCCAACATATTAATGGTTTTTGTAACACCTTGAAATTTTGCGAATGCGCTACGTCAGAGTTAATACAAAGTAAAATATTATTTTGAAGAAAAATGAGAATTTAAAATAAAATAAGGAAAAGAATAATAAAAATAATGATAATATATATATATATATATATATAGAGAGAGAGAGAGAGAGAGAGAGAGAGATTTTAGAATTAACTATGTTTAAATTAATAATATAAATTTTACGAGCTTTGCAAAATATAAATAATAAAACAAATGTATACATAATAATAAGATTGGTTGATCTAAATTATTAGTGGATTAAAATTGTTGGGACCCCTTCCCTAGGATGAAGAACGAACCGACCGGCACAGTGTTCCAACAAACCCGGCCGCAAGCCGAGTTTGTCAAGACACTGTTAAGCCTCAACATACAACACCACATCACACACTTTCAGAGTAATTATAAGGAATGCAGAAGATATTTAACATACAAACACCAATAAAAACTTGATATTTATCTAAAATGGGTCATTATAACATGTGTAGCAACGGGAGTGACTATCCATTATATACAGGCTTTCCTCATTCCTATACATGGTTCTACGTCTCAAAATACAAAACAACAAGAAATACGAAGAAACCTACCAATAAAAGTAAGAGAGTGTAGCTCTACGTGATAACTACTCCCTTACCCTTATCCGCTGCTGAAGAACCCGAAAAAGTTAGAGTAGTGAGCCTAATTGTCCACGGCGGCTCAGTGAGTAATGCAGTCTAATTCAAACTTAAAATAAGTATTCCACAATTAGAACATGTGCCATGAATGCATGAGCAATAACATTATGCAAGTGAATGCTACAGTGAACACCATTTAAATTCATAATGCAGTCGTGCACCTTCATTCAAAAACAGCTAAATAATGAAAAACATTCGCCGACGCTCGTAAGCTCTCTGAGGTGATTAAAAATCACTCAAGCGGGTCGCAGACAGTTAGGTGCATCGTGTCCACTTCGATTAGGTCTTATTGTCGTTGCCATCATCATAGGCCCACAAAACTCCGTGGAGGGTACTCTGTGCTAAGTGGTCACCTTTCGGAGTCGTATGAGAGACCGACACAACTCATCCTAACTCTGTACTCTCGGACCTCGAGACTCGTTGCACTTTTCATTTAAAACTCGTTTAAAAGGATGTAGGTTCATCACAATATGTAATCTCATTTTCACAATGCACAGAATAACAAGCTCTAAGAAATGAGTTAGAAAACACTACTAATTCTAACTCTGCTCCCGGCGCTCCTCTCGCGACCGGTCTCGTCCTGCTAGCACTGGGTCCTACGAAATCGACGCAACTTCTTAACATTAACATTGAATTTGGCCCACTCTAATTCTACATTATTGGTTAATCAGTTACTTGACTTAGTCAAGGATAGTCCCCTATGTTCGTTCACTTTGCCTTAGGTACTAAGTTAATTTGATTGACCTCGGTCATCTTGGTCAACCTTAGTCAACTTATCATTTGTTGACCTAGCTGGTCAACAGAGCCATACAAGGTTAATTCTGGTCTTTATGGAGTTAATTGTGGCAAAAGGGGTCAATATTCCCATTTTTCATAACTTTGACACAACACTAGCCCATAGCCCCATCTGCGCAACCATTTTTCCGATTTTTCTGCGGGCAATCCGTATATTAGATTTCCACCAAACATTGCAGAGGTTTTTCAGACTCCCTAAAGTTTCCTCAGAATTTTAAATCACAATATTTGGACCTTATTTACTAGGGTTTCTAAGCATGATAACATAAACTGCACAGATCTTGTATCCCATGTGATAAGCAATGACTGTTTGTCTTAGTTGACCTAGCTACACACATCAGAATATCCTAAAATTTTGTAGGAAACTTCTAGAAATACCTAAGGGTCTCGCCACCAAATTTCAGCTCAATCTATCACGGTTTGTTAGTCAATTGTATCTCAGAAATTTCAACCAAATTGCAGGAAATTCTTGGGTTTACAGATTCCACTATCTTTCTAGTGTTCTTTTCCATCATTAAATCAAAATTCTATGGGTTGTTTCTTGTGTTTACTTATAGTTTACAGGTCATAACACTTCTGTTAATCACAAACACTTCGAATCAGTAACATGCAACCTCAAAAGCATGTCCATCATTCCATCAATATTCTGCTACATTCTAAAGAACTCAAGAAATCTATTCTAGCACCCTACAATCATGACATATTTGCAAATATAACAAAACACATCCACAAGAGTTCAAGGTCAAGTCTTTATACCTTTCTGGAACCTCTACTATGGGGTCTACAATTTCTCTAGTTCCAGCCCGAAAGGGTTTCTTTAGGTGTCCTGAATATAGCTCTTATTCTGGTCTCAAACTTTTTCTATCGGCACTGTTGCAACAGTAAGTTTAACAGTCAGCAACGGTAACTTATAAAACACATTAAACATTTTAGGTTCTGATTCCTACCACCTGGACACTTGAATATTCATGATAAAGAGTAAAATGATAGATTTTTACCTCAGGGACGTGCCTAGAGTGGTCCAAGCGTGAGTTTCCCAAGGTTCTACCAACTGTCTCTGTTACACAGTTGTGACAGTGAATAAGTAATCAACTTCAAGGGTCCTAAAATCATGTACAGGGCCCTATTTTTCATTCTCTTACTCTTGGAGATCAAAGTACATGTGAAAATGATGGGAGTGAACCATTTTAACTTCAAAAAGGAATTGGAAATGGCCAAGGTCCAAAGCTCCAAAGGTGGTTCCAGCACAACACCTTCTGGTTTTTCTCGGCTTAAACAGTGTGGACAAACCTCTTCTTGATGATTTCTGATTTAGACGACTCCAAGATTGGGAAAACTACTTATGGGACATTGTAGGTAGTGGTACAAGCTTCAAATCAAGCTATAGTTTGCAGGATTTGGTTGAAAATTGAGGGAGTTCTGAGCTTGGAAAGTTGGTTACAGTATCTAAAAATTCTGGAATTGAGCTCAAAGAAGGCCTTTTTGTTGCATGGGGGTGGTTGCTTGGCAAAGGTGTGGATGACATGTGGCTTCCAAGTGGCACTTAACATCACATGCTAGATGCCCAGTTGGCAGCCTTCATTGGCCAAATTGTTGGTCATGAAGTGACGGCCAAAACTATGGATCATAAACCATATGTCCCAATGGTTTTTGTGCTCAAAAATGGCCAAAAATATTGGAAATTCGTCAAAAATCGCACAAATGGACAAAAGAATCATGGGGGAGGCTCATTTGGGCGCATGGGCCGGCCAGAAGGACGACCGACCCATGCGCCTGGGCCAGTTCAGGCGCGTCGGGACAAGCCAAGGGCCCGTCTGGCTCGGGCCCAAGGCCTGAGCCAGTTTCGGCCCATGCGGCCAATTTTTTCTTTTTTTTTATTTTTTTATTTCTTTTTGTTTATTTTCTATTTTCCCCTTTTCTTATTTACATATATATACCAATATACGTGTATTATATACCAAAATTTCACATTTTTTTCTAAATTATTAAAATTGTCTAATTCATCATTTTTCATCAAAATGCTAATATTATACACCATTTTATCATTAAATTAATTACTTTCTCCAAAAATTGTATAATTTCCCCAAAAATCATACTTTTCTCCCAAAAATTCTATTTATTATTCTAAAAATTCCAGGATTGTTCCAAAAATTCATAAATCAATCCTATAAATTATTTTCCTCAAGAAAACACATTTTCCTAGTATTTTCGTGTATTGTTTCCTTAAAATTGCATTTTTTTGAATTATTTTTATTTTCTTTAATAATTAATCCAAAATTGAAAAAAATTGGAAAAAATTTTCTATGTTCTCATTAAAATTCCAGAAAATACATGGAGTACATAAATGTTGGATCCGTTAATCCGATGTCAAAATGTGGGTCTTCACAAAAATTCTTGATTGTTTGAGAAAGAAGATACATATTGGTGGATTGTAAAAATTTTTATTACACGATATTCGAGTGAGCACGAAGGCGCGAGTTCGAAGATGCGAGTGGTGCGTGCGTGCATGTCATTTTGCAAAAAAGAAAGTAAGTGAATAGATAAATTAATATTGAAAAAAAAGAGGTGCTGGAAATTTCGAGAAAGAAAATCAAAACAAAATAAAACAAAAACAAAAATAAAGAAAATCCTGTAAACTTGAAAAAAAAATGAAAAAGAAAAAGACTTGTTCTATTGACCGTAAAAAAACAGGGGAAATTTCTAGAAATTTAAAGATGGGATTTGGGTGATGATGTTGGTCGAATAATCTGGAGAAAATGAATAAAATCTGGTTTGATTTGGTCATGACAATTGTGTAACGACCCGTATTTTCAAGAATTAAGTCAATGGACTCAACATGTGTTTTGATGTATTAATTAATGGATTATAAATAAAAAAAAATGCATAATTTTACGGGTATTGTATAATTTAAGGCAATGTGGGTATTAAAAAGAAAATGACAAATCCAATCATTTAATTTAAGTGTATATATATATATATATATATATATATATATATATACACACACACACATACATATAGTTATGTATGAATATATATGTATGCTTGGTTGGAAACGAAAAAAAAAAAAGAAAATAATAAGAGGATAAAGTAGATGACTCATGTTGTATTGGATAAGAGATAAATGAAATGATGGGTGGATAATGAAGAAATAAAATAAAATAAAATAAATTCAAGGGATAAATGATGATTTGGATGATAATGAAAATAAATAAATTAATAAAAATCAAATTAGAAGATAATATATGATGATGATACCATACAAATATATATAGATGTTTGGTTGGAAGAAAAATAAAAATAAAAATAAAATCAAAATCATTATTATTATTGGATGGGACTGACGAGGTGTGGAGATAATGAAAAGAATAATGATCATCAATGTCATTATTATTGAGTCACCATATCATTAAATGCTCAAGATAATGATCATCCTTATCTTGTGACTCATCAATGTCA
>JAJIYU010019033.1:0-10945 GCA_030144865.1 Tinospora cordifolia
TACTTTTGGTGCTCTTACTGATCCACAGTACATACTAATCCAGTACTTTCCGGTTGCAAAAACATAACAAAGTAATACTTTCAATTTCCTTTGAAAATTAATGTCAACTTTGTTGTCTTCATGTTGATGGAGATGCATTCGCCGTTGTCAACCCCATACGATTTGCAATGTCCTGTCAAAGCATATCAACGAGATATATTGATTAGCTTTCCAACGGCCTCATTTAATGTCACCGACAAACGGATGCTAAATTCATCAGTAATAGACATGATGACTTCAATGGTAGAAGGCTTGCGTATAGGAGTAAAAGTTTCAGAAAAATCAAAATCTTTTTTGGTTTGATGAAAAGCTTTTGGCCGTATTAATCAGGCTTTGTCCTTTGAGCCAATACTATTGAGATTACATTTGAGAAGAGCCCATGTGTTATTTCCAAAGGAGCAAACTTCAGCAGGAGCAAAACTGCAGTGTGATTAACCAACCAATTGCAGCTCAGTTAGTCCCAGTATCCCTGTCCCACTGATGGGCAGGATTCAAATCCCCCATCGCAGCACAGTTGATCATGGTACCCTGTCCCACTGATGAGCAGAGTTCCAATTTTTAGTGGGCATGTTGAGACCTTAGTGCTATGTAGCACCTCTTGGATTTAAAAAAAAAAAAAAATGCAGTGTGATTCTCAAATGAAGAAGAGGAAGAGCTACCAGAATTCAGAATTCACAGCTAGAGACACAATAGCAAGAACAACATGTAATATTTGGTAGTGGTTGGCACAATAGGAGCTGTCAACGCTAGAGTATAGAACATTTGGTAGCGGTAGTCATGATAGGAGTTGCCAACACTATCAGTGCAGGGTGTTGTTACTCGGGAGGATTCAAACAGACATGGCTTGACCGTTAATTATCGGGAGAAGAGATTGAAGTGACTGTTGTGGTGAAAGAAGAGGCGATTCAAGATAAAATGATTATCATATATATTTGTCCACATCAGAACCAGTAGAAGAAATAGCCAAACCTCCAACATATATGTATATATATAGACACTGCATCATTTCCATGGGTTGGAGAAACCAACGCCAAACTCCCACCATTTGGAGCGGGGGGGCTGCAGTACCCCGCTATTAACACCCTTTTTTTTTTTTACTATTTTTTTTATATTTATCCAAGTTAATTAAGTACTTGTTTATATTTAAAATATAGTTTAAATTTAAATTATTATAATTTAAAATATGAAAATTAAAATTATTAAAATTAGTTATTTATTTTGATTTAAAATATTTAAAATTATTATAATAAAGTTTATAATCAAATTTAAAATATTTATTTAGTTTGATTTAAAATATTATAATTATTATAATTTTTTTATGTATTTACGTATAAATGTATTAGTTTAAAAAATATTATAAAAGAAAATAATAAAGTTTATATGTAAAAATATTGATTTTAAGAAAAATAGTATAAATGAATATAAAATAAAATTAGAAAAGAATATTTCTAAAAAAATCCCAGTTTAGAGGAAGAAATAATATAAATTTGAAGAAATGGGTTGGAGATGAGTTAAAGTTTAAAAGAAAATAAGAACCTCTTTAGAGGGGATGTTCCTCCAAATTTGGAACGATGGGTTGGAGATGACCTTAACATCATTATATGTTTAATTGTGTTTGATTGACCCCAAAATAAATGTGATTGTATTAAATTTAATAGATCTACTTTCATATCCTATTTTTATAGAATTATTCAATCCTACTATTTTTTATCTGATTAATTATGAAAATATTTTTTTTAATTTTGTTAATTTTATTTTTGTTTTTGCTCTCATTGTATTCTTTCTTTCTTTTTCAATGTCCTTCTTTTTTAATTTTTTTTTTTGTAAAAATACTATATTACATCAAACATTGTATTATTTTATTTTTAATCCTCTTACATCTAATCTAAACCTCTCTCATCTTATTCTTTAAAAATAATTTAATTGCATCTTACACACCAAAGAGAACTTCTAGTTATATTATCTCAATGTTTTAATCTAATTTTACTATTTCGTCCAACCATCATCATTTCAGTCTTCTACATCTAGTTTAATACTTTGACTAAGACATTAAACTAAATAAAAAAATTCATATTAATCATAAATTGTACGAATATAAATACCTAAAAATTATTTCATGAGGAACTTCATTTTCTTAGCCTAAAAATCTTAATTATAATCTCTCATGGGCCAAAATGTAGATTGATCAATAGTGTAAATATTATTTTTTTGAAAATTAGCTCATAATCAAGATTAGATTAAATATACATTGATATGCAAAAAAAAAAAAAAAAAGCATAAGATAGATAAATAGAAGAGTGATTAATTTCCATTAGCTAAGCCAAAAACGCCAGTACAAGAAAATTAGTATAAAACGACATAACAAAAAATATTGTTATAAAGAATATCATAAATATTAAAAATTATTATAGAACAACAAAATTAAAAAAAAGTTTTTATAACATCTAAAAATGTTATTTTCTTAAAAAAAATTCATATTTTTTGTTTGCTTAAAATAAAGTTATGATTCAAAATAACATTAATTTTCCAACACTAAACTAGCATTTATTTTCAATTTTTTTAATACTTAAAAATATTACAAAATATTTCTCTTTTCAATGAACTCTGATAAAATAATTATTGTTGTCTAGTAGAGATGAAGGAGAGAAATTTAATGAGAGAAAATAAAGAAAATACAGTATCAAAAAAATATTTGATTTACCATATAAAATAATTATTATTGTTCTCTACCTATTTTAAAATAAGATTACAAAAAAAAAAAAAAATTTCTAAGCATGTTCAACTTCAAATCAATTGTTGGAATTAAATCAATTGCTTGAATTAATAATACCTCAACAATGATTATACATATCATATTTTAATATTTAAAATATAATAATGTTTGAGATATACTATGTATGATCCTCTAGGCTCTTAAGTTCACCGCATTCACTTTTTTTGAGATAACTATTGAAGATACTTGTACTGACAAGTAATGTGGAAATAGTCATCATTAGTAATGTATCTCACATTTATGGGGGCGTTGTAATGAATAAACTTCATTTTCTATTTTCATGTTATAGGGCATGTAACCCACCATATTTAATTTTGTTTATCAGTTGAAGGTCGGTTACAAGGCCAGATAGTAGTTGTCTTATCAAAACTCGCCCATGGGACCCATAGATTTATTCTTAATTTTGATATTAAATTAAAGTCTTTTCAGTTATTATATGATCTCAAGATTATTGTTAATCTGATTTTAAACCAGAGTATTTATGCACTTTTTACTTTGGGATATGGCCTAGTGCAACCAACAGATAAGATGATTAATACAAGAAAAAGTAATATCTCAATTCTTAAATAGAAAGTAGAAGTGATTGCATACGAATGTAATTACGTTTCAGGTTGCGAGACAGATACGTCGCCTATGACGAATGTGAAAGGTTCGAAAGCTAAAGTGTTACATATAACCAACTTTTAATAATAGTTGTCTATGTAAAAATACGCTTTTAATGTAAATTTATTTGGCCTTCTGTTCAAAGCTTGGAGTGTGTCTAAATATTCTTTGTAGAACCAATGGAATCGTCAAAATCTAGTACTAATGCTTAAGTGAATTTTTTATTCCATATCTAAACTTTTAATTTATTTAAATTATAAGACTTATGAAACGATTTCAATTATACCTAGGTTAATTCGACGATTTTTTTCATCAAACCCTGAAATATTAGTACAGTAGTGAGCCTAAGTTTTAACACGGCTTAGTGACTAGCAATAGTCTAGTTCCTTTGGTGGTTCATTTCCTTTTCTTAGTTTTTGTTAGAAGTTGATCATTTTTGTATACGTGAATAGTTGTCACTTGTGTATTTTGAAATAAGACAATATATAATGTATAAATGACAACTCTCTGTAATGTTTACTAACTTTCTTACTTCATAAATTGAATCCTTGAATTATTCTGATATCACTTATTGTTACAATTAAAAAGATTTAACAGTAATTATATGAATTTATCTCACTTAGTGGGTTCGTTGTTTTATTATGCTAGTTGAGCCACCCTTTAGCCTAGGAAGGTGCCCCAACAACGTTGTGAGACGCATCTAAGTATCTTCCCTTGGACATGCTCCAAGCATTAAAAAAAAAAACCTATCATATTGGCCCTAGTAGAATTAAAAATGTTTCAAAAATCTTTAAGTTTAAAATGAAAAATAGTTTTAGATGACCGGTAAAAAACTCACCAGCACCAGAGCATTAAAATTAAAATAGGATTCTGATGAATCCTCGTATTCTAAGGAAGAATATTTAGACATACCTACTGTTAGAAAGTGTCAAATTAAACAACGGTTGGATTGGGCATATAAAATTAAAATTTTTTCATAAGTCTTATAGTTCAAAATAAAAAAATAAAATCGTCAATAATGGTCCACATTGACAGCTACTGTTAAAAATTGATTGCATGTCATATTATTTTTAAAATTAGATATTTAAAAAATAATTTAATTTAATTTAATTTTTTTTTCAATAATCAAATCAAAAGCCCACTCAACTTCAATCTACCGAGTTGGTGGTCACCCACTTCCCCGTACAGCTGGCTTAAATAGCAACCTTAATCAAGCTTAGAGGTGTTCGAATTCACATGGGAAGGAACCAAATCGGCCCATTCAATTCGATTTGATTTCTGTTTTTTAAATTCAATCAATTCAATTTTAATACAAACCAATTAGTTTAGTTTGATTTAAAGATTAAGGAACTAAAAACTGATCAGGGACCGAACTCATCCAACCTATATACATGCATGCATGTATGGATTCATTCAAATCAAACCGTAAATGCATCCATTAATTATATATATATATTTTCATTGCATTTCTTTAAATGTTAAAAAATACTTTAGAGGTTAAAAAATGCAAACAACATGTAAATGTGAATGTCACTAATTAGTTTATATAGTCCACTCAACATGTAAAAATATTCTAGAGGAAAAAAGAGATAGAACAAGAAAATTCATACTAACTATATAAATAAAAAAAAAACATGTAAATGTCACTAATTAGTTTATATGGAATTACATTTTTTCCAATAGGTCGCACATTTAGATGTATTAAACACACAAAATCAATGGACATGAAAGTATACTGAAATTCATATTACTTTTTTTTTCTTCCAGTTAGGTTAACTTTTTCTCTAACAAAAGAAAAATGTCATTCTACCCACAAAAAATTTAAAAATTTTAATTACATACCACAAGTTGAATTGGGTCAGCTTGGGCAAAAAATCTGACCCAAACTAAATATTTTGGGTTGATAAATTTAAAACTCAATTCGACGTAATCTATCATCCAATTCAAATAGTTTGGGTTAGATTTTCATTTGAATTGGTAATTTTAGTAAGTTTGAACAATAAATTATCGAATAATTTCCATGAAGCAAATCAACTTAGCCATAATCTAACATTATATTATGTTATAGTATATCATGAACGAATTTATTATTACATTGTGTATGTGTATATACTTTGCCATAATATAAAAAAAAGAAGAAAAAAAGCTTTTTTTATTACTCTTGAGTCATATTTTTAAGATATGAAGAAGGAAACCCATTAAGTAAAACTTATATTATTGTTATTTGTAATAAACTTAACAATTTATATAGCATATGATTAGTTTCCATCCCTTTAGTCCTATTTTTTATCTACTATATATAAATACTTACGTACTTCGATCCTCTTTTCTCTTTTTCTATTTCTGCTGTTTTAGATAAGTTTCACGCAGATAACCACAACGTACTAGTTATAAACCCCAATCTTAGGGCATCTTCAATGCCTGAGCGGGCATTGAGCGCCAGCTCAGGCATTGAAGATGCCACATAATAAAAAAAAGTTACAAAAAATAAAAAACAAAAAAAATGGGCATTGAGCGCTCGGAACTGTCCGAGCGCTCAATGCCCAGGGGGGTTGCCCTTACATTACTTTACTATATATATACACCACAAATATGAGAAATCTTAGTAAACTCAATAGAGTTATTAATACAAAGTATGCTAATTGTTAGACGTCTTTCAAGTTTTTGTAGTCACTATAGATGACAAAATCAAATTAAAGAGCTTATTCATAAAATATACTCGTCCCTTTGCTTAGATAACATACATTGACAGAATTGGAAGCATCCATAGTTTTAAAGAGGAAAAGACGAGTTATTCATATATTTACTTGATGATCAAAGAAAGCTAAGTAGTTATAATTCTATTTCTGGAGAAAATAGAGATGTTTCTTATGTTGTTTATAATATATAAGAGTATCAAAATAAATTCATAGAGTCATTTGATCTAAATACTAAATTTAAAATATAAGTAGAACAATGAGACTTATGATGTAACATGAATGATTCAACAAATTTGAATGTCTCTATATTCACTCATATGGTACTTCATCATACTTTTGAAAATAGTTTTTTTTTTTTTGGTGTTTTAATCTATGTGTATATAAACATCTTTATTTCTATCATTCCTAAAAAAGTTGAAAAATTAGGAGATTATGTAAAAGATATTTTTGTTTCTATTACTTTCACAATAACACGATTATTAAAGGTGTATGCTACTACTAAACTAATAGTACTAAAATGAGAAAACCCCCATCCCTCTATTTTATTCTCAAAGAAGACATTTTTGTTTCACATGATTAGATCTTACCCAAAAAGACAAATAAGTAACATATCTCACTATATATGCAGTGGTTTATGCCATTTTTTTTTGTCAAAATACACACACCCCATATACATACAATATTAAATTTTTGTCTCATCAATAGAAGATTCCAAATATGTCATCTTAGGACTGCCGAGAAATGTCTCACCAACTGTTCTAACAATTGATTGACAGTGTTTTATGCTAATAACAAATAATATATATTAATAGCTTGTTTTAACTTAAATTAATGTCTTATCAACTTGTCTAATGTGAGAAACTAGTCGTTTTCAGGTTTAGGCCTACATAAAATGGATGGAGACAAAAGGACAAAAATAATAATAATTCACTCTTAGGTCGTACTCATAAAATGTGATAAACCAACTATGATTTGGGCTTTTTACATAACTATACAATATTTAGAAATATATTATAAATATACCATGTATTTCAATGTTATACATATAATTAAAAATTAATTACAGAAATATCAGAAATTAGGGTGTTACCATTTTAAACCGAAAAAACCTGTAAAATCACCAAACAAACAAGAAAATAGCAACCAAAAAAGGAAAACTACTTTTCTTTCACATTTAATGAAGCATATTAGGAGAAATATGTTTTTATTTGACCAAAAATAATATATTTTGGTATATTATGATATATTTTGGTATATTTTATTTATATTTTTTTATAATATGCATACAATATTTAGAAAGTAATATGTGTACTAAATTTTGAAACATATTTTGTTATATTTTTGTATATTTTGGTATATTTTATTTATATTTTGGTATATTTTTGTATATTTTGGTATATTTTGTTTATATTTTTTTGGTATATTATGATATATTTTGGTATATTTTGCTTATATTTTTATAATATGCATACAATATATAGAAAGTAATATGTGTACTAAATTCTGAAGTATATTTTGATATATTTTTGTATATTTTGGTATATTTTGTTTATATTTTGGTATAGTTTTGTATATTTTGGTATATTTTGTTTATATTTTTTGGTATATTATGATATATTTTGGTATATTATGATATATTTTGGTATATTTTGCTTATATTTTTATAATTTGTATACTAAATTCTGAGACATATTTTGGTATATTTTGGTATATTTTATTTATATTTTGGTATATTTTTATATTTTTTGGTATATTTTATTTATATTTTTTGGTATATTATGATATATTTTGGTATATTATGATATATTTTGGTATATTTTGTTTATATTTTTATAATATGCATACAATATATAGAAAGTAATATGTATACTAAATTCTGAAGTATATTTTGGTATATTTTTGTATATTTTGATATATTTTATTTATAATTTGGTATATTTTCATATATTTTGGTATATTTTGTTTATATTTTTTATAGTATGTATACAATATAATATGTATACCGTACCTACTCACTAGTCGTCGCTGCTTTGCTCGCCGGTGCTTGTGCTGTTGTTCTGGTCTCAATTCCTTCTATCTGTTGTTGTGCAACGAGTAAACGACCCCGCTGGTCCATCAAAACCCAACCCTGCTAAAAAACTCATCACGATCTTTAACCATTTGTATGACCCAGTAAAAAATGAAAGAAAATATAGAAAACAGAGTCTAACACTTCTCCGATCTTGAGCGGGGATCGAAGAAAAAAAGATTCTAGATTTTTTTTTCTTTGATTTGCATAAAAATAATCCCTTGCTAGTATTCTCGGATTTTTTGTAACGGCATTGTTCTGCTTGGCTGTGCCGGTGTTCTTTTGCAAAGAGGGAAAACCTCTCTCGTAATGGTGTTCTTCAATGTCATCTTCCAACAGGCACCGATGACTCTCCTTCTTCCTCTGCTTGTGCCGTTGTTCTAGTGTTCTTGTTGCTAAATCTCTTGTTACTGCTACTATTGTCCTCCTGTCATTACCATTGCCTGCTGTTATTGTGCCGCTACTATTGCCGCTGTGATTTTTTTTTTGGTGTGTTGCTGTGTTCCCCTGCACTGTTGCCTATTTCTGCCGCTCAACTTGTATCGGTTGCTTCACTGCAGATTGCTTCATCGCCAGTTTCTGCTTGTCGCTGCAACGTCGCCGCTGCATCATCACCAGATCGTTTCTGCTGGCCAATCGTTGCGCTGCTCACCCTTACTACTGGCCGACCGCACCTCACTAGATCTGTAGAATCCATCAAACACAAACTGCTCATTGCCACTAGATCTGCTCTTTTCTTTGGCCAGCCGATCGCACACCACCGTGCACTGCCACTGCACGATTCTCTTTGGCCGTGTTCTTTTCTTTGCCATCCCTTGCTGCTGCTCTGTTCGCGATCACCTGTGCTGCTGCTCACCTCTGCACACGCCATTCTTGCTCTGCCAGCTTTGCTCACCGCCTGCTGCTGCTCGCCGCCTGCATTAGTTTCTCAGTTAGATTTGCTTTGCTGCATTGCAATATTCTTCCACTGCTTGGCCGATCACCACCGTGCTGTGCTTGCCAAATCATCACCGCCCCATGATCACTGCCGTCCTGGTTGTCGTGAATCCCTGTTTTTCTTTGTTGCTGGTCTTCTGTTTTGTGTTGTGCTTGCTGCTAGTCGTTCCTCTGCTGCTGTTGCTCCGCCATTGTTGAATCCATATTTCAATCGGACTTCAGAATTTGATTTCAAATCCGGTATAATTGAAAATATTTAACATTATACGGTATATGTAAAACTTTATAAAATAGACGCACACATTAATGATAATAAATTTATTTTTTTTGACATTTTCTGTAATTTGCACTAAAAAATATTGAATTAGAGCCAACCCGATAAACCGACCCAACCCAAACCGAACCCGAACTGTTTGGGTTGGGTTGGGTTTAACTATAGATTGGTTTGGGTTGGGTTTGAACTTTTTCAACCCGAATTATTTGGGTTGGGTTACGGGTTTCCCCAAACCCGACCCAACCCAACCCACGAACACCTCTAGTTTATTGTCAGTTTTTTGGAAATATATTTTTGAAAAAAAAATATTTTTATACAAAAAAGGGTAAATATAACAGAAATTACGTGTATATATATATGACATTAATATTATGTAAACTAATAATATATATTTGATCAAATATTATATTATGTAAACTTACTTTTAAAAATATAATATTTTATCAATAATGATATGTATATTAAACATTTTTTCTATACTATTGACAAATTATTGGAATATAAAAAGACATACAATTTTTTTTCCTATGTCTTCTTTAATCGTTTATTCTTTTTTTTTTTCCTCTTGTGTTGCGCTCTAAGAGTCAACTGAAAATCGGCTTAAATTGGTGAGATAATAACTCTAATTCAATCTTGTAACAAAGCTTAGGGCAAACGTAATGCTCATACGCTTAGTGCAGATTGAGCGTATGAGCTTGTAGACACATATTTTTAAAAAAATAAAAAATAAAAAAAAGCTTTAGGGCATTAAGCACTCGGTCTGTAACGAGCGCTCAACGCTCTATCGGTGAGGTGGCACTCCATTGAGTGCCACCTCAGCGATATCAAACTCACACTGTGTTTGCTCTTAGAACATGTGAAGTAAGACATTAATGATTGGATGACTGATATTTTTACAAAAAACTTGAAAGACATAAGTGATCAAACCTTTTAATTGCAAAACAACGCACCCATCAAATCCAAAGCCACAAATATAGTGAGAATCAAGAAAACAAAAACAACACAAAGAAATCAAGCACGACCAAACCTAACGGTCTAAGTCCAGTGCCAATGATAAGCAAGAGTGCGAATTTATTCATAACTTCATGCATAGTCTAAAGAAGATGATCAAAATCATTAGATCATCATCGTCCTTAGAATGAGTGTTAGAGGACCTTTCATCACTGTTGTTGTAGAGAGCTTCATGAAATGCATAGGAAGAAACTAACATGATAATATTTACGATATTATTTTTATAATAATATTAAAAAAAACTAATATTGTATATAATTTTCACTGTATTTTTTTTTATAAAAGATGGGCTTATTTTAAAAACATTTTTAATATTTATAGGAACAAAATGATAATTTCTGAATTGGCTAATTTTTAGTTTTTAGTTATATCATATATTTACTTAAAGAAATTAACTAATTTTTTCCAACTTCTAAGTTTTTTTTTTTTTTTTTTTTTTTGCAATTTTTCCATTAGTATTTTTAAATAACTAAGCCCATTTAAATTAGATTAAAAATAAAAATAAAAATTTATTTTAATTAAAAGTATTCTTATTTAATTTT
>JAJIYU010019034.1:0-10995 GCA_030144865.1 Tinospora cordifolia
TGACTCTAGATTCATGTCTCTAGGTTCTCGATTTGTTCAGTGGCCTAAAGGTTTTTCTTCTAGGTTCTTTTCATGCATGGGTACAGGATTTGGTCTTAAAGCAAATAAACACTACAGCATGCATATCACACAATCACGCTAGCACAGCAAGGTCCCAAGCTTCCACCTAAGCTTTCAGGTTCAAGTGTCCCATACCACTCTACCCCTTCTACTTAGGCTTTCACTCAGAACAAAGCCGCACCCAAACAATTTCGCAAATGTCTCGATAACTAAGGTTCTCGAGCCCACTATACTCCACCGTCCCATACCAGGGAGCATAGAGAAACCCGTTCTGCTAGAGTTACTGATCATTCACCACACATGGTCCGTCATTCTCCAAGTCCAGGCTTCCTCCATATCCCCAAATTCCTATGCATCCCATACTACATAGAAACCGAAAGATATAGAAGCTTCCCGATCTCGTGTCCTGACCAAACAATTTTCTATTTTCACACAAGTTCTCGTCTTTAGCCTATGCCCTAGAGATTTATGCTTTTGATCCACTGTGCCACCCCTGACTATACCACGTTTCTACCTAGGGTCTTTTTCTGGACCTAGGGTTCAATCTGGTTGACTCACAACCTCTGTCTAGTCAAGATGCCATATTTGGCATCTTTTTCGACTTCTATTCACTTTCTTGCCCTAATTTTCCACCTTTTAGTTTTTTCTTTTATAGAAAATAAGAGTGTTCTTCAACGCTGACTACTCATATGAGCTGGTGGGACAACCTCCAGATTGGGCGGCGAGACTGAAGTCTGCTTAGCAACCGCGCTTTCTCGGGCGAGATAACCCACTTCCCTTTCAATGTTTAGGTTTACTCGGGACAAGGCTTACCCACTATCAGCTCAACTTGTAGTCTTTGTATCCAAACATTTCAAAATAGATCTTTCCTTTTTGAAAATACTTTCTAAAACATTTTTCAATTTTCAAAAATAGAAGGTAGGGCACTAAATTTCAATCTAATTCAATGTGAAACCCTAATTTGAGTTTCTAATTCTTTATCAAGTAACTAATGTTTGACTTTCTATTTTCTAGCCTAATCAACACATGTTTAGGCTTAACTTTCTATTTCTAGCCCAAGGCACCTAAAGCCTAGGCTCCGATACCACCTTTGGTATCAGAGTAACTTTTTCAATGGTAGTGGATGTTGCAAGACCAATGTATTTGTCCCCTAGGTTATGGGTTCAAAACTCCACGGAGGCGAAATAAAATCTCAGGGGGGAATAGTACCTTGTGAGTGACACGCCATGACGTGGGCCCTACGACGTGGGTACGAGTCCCGGTAGGATTCTCGGTGGATATTACAATAAAAAGGCGCTTTTTTATTGTAACGCCCACCTGGAATCCTACCAGGACTCTTACCCACGTCGTAGGGCCCACGTCATGGCGTGTCTCTCACAAGGTACTATTTTTCCCCCCCCAGGATTTTATTTCGCCTCCGTGGAGATTTGAACCCATGACCTAAGGGACAAGTACATTGTTCTTGCAACATCCACTACCATTGAGCTAAGTTGGCTCAATGGTAGTGGATGGAGCAAGAACAATGTACTTGTCCCCTAGGTCATGGGTTCAAATCTCTACGGAGGCAAAATAAAATCATAGGGGGGGGACAGTACCTTGTGAGTGACACGCCATGATGTGGGTAAGAGTCCCGGTAGGATTTTCGGTGGTGTTACACAATCATAGACGCAGTGTCTTCTCCCTTTTGTTCTTGTGTAACTTGCTAACAAAATTCATTGCAATGTTATTCATTTCCACTAAGGGATCGGGGTAGGTTGTAATAGTATAGTGGGGTTTCTATGATATGCTTTTACTTATTTACAAGTTAGATATTTAGAGACATACTTTGCTATATCCCTTTTCATTTGTTTTCCCGAATATGTTTTCTAGAAATTCTAATACATCTTAGCACCACCTAGATGTATTGTATACTTAGTGTGATTTGCTTCATCCAATATAGTGCTTCTACTCTAGCCATTCTCAGGTACACAAACCCCATCTTCTAAGTCTAAATATACCCTCGCATCGATCTTAAAATTAATATGCGTGCCCTATCTAACACATTCCATCAATTCTATTATCCGTATATCCTATTTTTCGTCTCTTATCTAATATAAATGATCCGGCTGACCAGTCATAGCATATAAGTACACCTGTTACCCATCTAAAGTTATACCAAAGTTATAATCATTAATTAGTTTGGTATATTTGTTCTTTTTCCTCATCTTTCCTACTAAATTTCTTGCTAAGTGCATCAACTACTACATTAGCTTTTCCTAGATGGTAATATAGTTGAAAATCATAATTTTTCAGGAATTTCATCCATCTTTGGTGTCTAAAATTCAGCTCTTTCTGGGTATAGATATACATTAGGTTTTTTTTTATAATATGAGAATAGGTGAAATTTTTCTCCATAGAGATAGTGCCTCCAGCTCTTGAATGCAAACACAATTTCCACTAACTCTAAGTCATGTGTATGATAATTCTATTCATGAATCTTCAATTGTCACAAGGCATATGTGATGACCTTCCCTTCTTGCATCAATATCGTAGCCAATCCATTTTGCGATGCATCAGTATATAGGACATCCAACACCATGAGTAGGGGTAACCAACATAGGGGTTGAAGATAGCTTTTTCTTCAATTCTTGGAATAATTCTTTACATTTTTCATCCCAATTGAATTTGACTCCTTTTCAGGTTAACTTAGTCACGGGTGAAGATAACCTTGAGAAGCCTTAAATGAATCTACAGTAATACCCCACCAAACCTAAATAACTCCTAATCTCCATCACAGTCTTAAGCTACTTCAAGTTTGTTACTGCTTGCATTTTATCAAGATCTACTAATATACCCTTAGTTGAAACAACATGGCCAAGAACTTGACCATCTTCATCTAGAACTCGCACTTACTGAACTTGGCACATAGTTTATTCCTTCTTAGTTTCTCTAACACAATCCTCAAGTGCTCTACATGTTCTGCTTCTAACTTGAAGTATGGAATACATTAGGGATCGAAGAATCCTGTTTAACAAATCCAACTAGTAGTCACATTCACCAATCTGTCTAAGTATTTCAAATGGACCAATGAACCTTAGTGATAGCTTGCCCTTATACCCAAATCATTTGACCAATTTCGAGTGCTAGTTCGCACAAACACTCTATTACTTGTTTGAAACTCAAGAGGTCTTCTCTTGTAACACGCCAACCCCCAAGACTTTAAGTTGGACTTAACCACAAAGTGGGCCAGGCTGGTGTTACTTTACAAATACACCACTTGACTTTCCATTTTGTTTATCCCATACCTTAAACAATAGTACTTAACTCAATATTTATAACAAAGTTCAATTAAGGCAATGATACAACAGATAAAAGAAATGTTCCAAATCTTTATTGATCTAATAGAATAAGGGACAAGTACATAACTTGAAATAGAAATTTATTTTAGCAAAAGTTTTTTATTCTAAATATTCATAATTTGGGCTACATGCCCTTACATTTAAATATAGAAACTTTCTAAAATTAGAACCCATCTAATATCAAAGTCTTCATGTCATTCAAATCCCAGAAAAATAAAAGAGGAAGGGTGAGCACATAGCCAATGAATCTTTTTCAAATAACCAAATTACTAATTTAGGTTAACAACACTTGTAAATCATTAAGTGTTTCAAACAATATTTTGGTTACAATGGTAAATTAGATTGAAAGGGTTTTAAGGCCCTTGATGTTCTTTATCAAAATACATCCCTTGAGTGAAAACACATTCCTTATGCCAAGTTTCATTGGACTTAGGGCCTAACCCATGTTCCAAATATTTTGGGACATCACTCGTGTAAACTAATCACATGTAAAGAACACCGACTGTAATCCCTATGGATCACTGTGAGAGTACATGGTTCTTAATCTCAACATCTTTCTTTAGATCTCATAATCATGAATTATAAATTAAAACAAGTAACTTTAGCATGTTTAACATATGTAGATTCAAAGCATAGAAAAAAGACATAGCATGCATGATATTTTAAAGCAAACCTAAACATGTATAATCTAAACGTGGCACAGTTTCATGATCAACTAATAATGACATACATGGTAAACTAAAAACTAAATCACGTTTAATATGCTAAACTGAAATCAAGCATACATGAACATGATATTAAACTAAACTAGTAAGATGAGGTTTTAGAAATCACTTCCACCTTAACTTGAACATTACAAAAATTTTGACCGAGTTTCCCCTCTTCAACACATCTAGCACTCAATGTGTAACACCCCGCAACGTTGCGATCGTACCACGTCGTGAGGGACCATGAGATGAATAATAATAACAATAAAAGACGTAGATTATACTTAGGAATGAATAAATCGTTTAATCGCTCGTTCACGCTCGTGCTTGCGCGAAGGCGCGAGTAATGCGAAAAGGAAACCTATTGTTTGATTGAAAAATAATAATACTAATAATAGTATGATAAAACGATAATTTATGTTTTGTAGACACGTATAAATAGCTGAAATAAGTAATTGAGGTTTATTATGAATTAGTGAAAAAAAATAATAAATAGATATAAACATGAAATATAGGATAGAAACATTAAAATGAATAAGGTGATTGCATTATTAATATGTATATCTACAAGTCTATAATGTGATTTAATGTACTTAGAAATTAATTATATATTAAGTTTTAAATAAATTTGTGTAAATTATACTAAAGTTGTATATATAAGGGAAATGATGATAATAAAGTAAATAAACAAATAAGATGAAAAAAAAATTACGAAATTAAGAGTTTTGGCGGAGCGAGCGAGAGGGAAACGAATACCAGAAAATTCTGGTTCCTTCAAATTTAGGTCGATGAAGAGAGGGATCAGGAATTGGTTTGGCGGTGGTTCGGAGACGTTCGAGAACAGTCTCCGTCGGCTCTAAAAGGAGAACACGGTCAGAAAATTTGAGCTGCCTGATTTGGTCACTGATCACCACCGAGTTGCAGAGAGTGAAAAGAGATGAAGAGAGGCAACTATTGATGCCATTGCGGCCTGCTGCTACTGCTGCTGCGAATTGCAGCGCTTTGCTGCTGCTTATGTGCTGGCTGAAGAAGGAAGAAGGAGAACAGAAGAACTGAGGATCAGCTGGTTGGTATTAGAAAAGTGGGGGTTGTTGCTGCAACTGAAAACAGACGAAGAGTGAATAAGAAATGGGGAGACATGTTGCTGCCGTTAGTTGAAGAAGAAGAATTAGAGCCACGTTGCTCTGCTTTGGATGGCTGCTGGTGTGGACGAAACAAAGAAGGAAGCAGAACAACTTATTGCTGCTACTGCTGGTGTGTCGAACAGAGGAAGAAGCAGAACTCTTCTGCTGTGCTGGACGCCGAGCTACTGCAAACCAAATGAGAAAGAAGATGAAGAGCAAAACAGAGCAGCATCAATTGCTGCTGTTGCTCATTGGCCACCGAACAGAGAAGAAGAAAGAAAAACAGAGTAACATGATTTGCTACTACTGCTGCTCATGGTGTGCCGAAGTATATCTACACCTAGAAGGAGTTGAACCTCAAGCAACGGAGATGGATGGAGTTGTTGAAAGACTATGATTTTCAAGTACACTACCATTTGGGGAAGGCCAATGTAGTGGCTGACAACTTGAGTAGGAAGTTCAACAAACAGGAGGAAGAGAAAGGCCAGATGTACCAGTTGATTGATGACTTTAGGTTGGGTGTGACTCTAAATGAAAAGCAAGCCTACCTCTACACTATGTCTTGCCAACCAAATCTTCTACACCAGATCAAGGATGAACAAAGGCAAGACAAATGGCTTACCAGTCTGATCGAAGGAGTTACATAAGGCAAACATACTGACTTTATGCTAGATGTTGAGAATATCCTAAGGCTCGGGGAAAAGATATGTGTTCCTCAGCAAGGACAAAGCAAGCAAATCATATTTGATGAAGCTCATCAGACTAAGTATACCGTGCACCCAGGCGGGGATAAGATGTACTAGAACCTCAGGAAAACCTATTGGTGGAGAAGAATGAAGAGGGACGTAGCTAAGCATGTTTCTAAGTGCTTAACATTTCAACAAGTGAAAGCGGAACACTAGAAACCCTCTGGAATGTTACAACCACTCCCTATCCTAGAATGGAAGTGGGATAACATTGTCATGGACTTTGTTAGTGGTTTACCCAGAAACCAAAAAGGAGAAGACACTGTTTGGGTGATTGTGGACCGCCTCACCAAAGTGGCTCATTTCCTACCAATCAGATCCACATACCAAGTCAGTAAGTTGGGAGAAATCTATGTAAAAGAAATTGTTAGACTTCGTGAAGTACCCAAGACTATTGTGTCTAATAGAAATGCTCACTTTACTTCATAGTTCTAGCAGAGTCTCCAGAAGGAGATGGGTACTAAGTTCACCATGAGTACAACCTTTCACCTTCAGACGAATGGTCAGTTTGAAAGAGTTATCCAGATTTTGGAAGATATGTTGAGGTCTTGTGTTTTAGACTTCAACGGGAACTAGAGCAAGTATTTACACCTAGCGGAGTTTGCCTAAAACAATAGTTACCAGGCAAGCATAAAGATGGCTCCATTTGAAACTCTCTATGGGAGACCTTGCAGATCACTTGCCTGTTGGGCTGAGCTTGAAGATCATGTGTTAACTGGGCCAGACTTGGTGGAAGAGATGAGCAACCAAGTCAAGTTAATACAAAGGAGACTGACTACTGCACAGAGTCGTCAGAAGAGTTATGCAGACAAGAGAAAAAAACCATTATAGTTCCAAGTTGGGGACAAAGTATTTTTGAGGATCAGTCCTCAGAATGGTATCAAAAGGTTCGGATTCAACGGGAAGTTATCTCCAAGGTTTGTAGGACCCTTTGAAATACTTAGAAGAATTGGAGAATGTGCTTACGAGTTGGATCTACCGGCCGGATGACTTAAGCTCATAACGTGTTCCATGTCTCCATGTTGAGAAAGTACGAACCTGACCCCTCTCACATCATCCACTGGGAGGGAGTGACCATTCAGGATGATGTTACTTACGAGGAAACAACGGCTAGAATCCTTGATCATAAGGTACAAAATCTAAGAACTAAGGATATTCCCTTAGCTAAGGTACTGTGGAAGCATCACAAAATGGAAGAGGCTACTTGGGAGTTGGAGAGTGAAATGAAGACTAAGTACCCGCATCTATTCACAAGGAACACCTAAACATATACAAATTTCGATGATGAAATTTTTCTAAGGAGGGTAGGTTATAATACCTCATAATTTTGTCAACAAAAAGGAAAAAAAAATATTAATGAAATAAAATTTATTGAGAAAGATTCTAAAATAATTGGAGGCAAATGAAATCTTAGTATTAGGATGATCTAACAAGGGATATAAGGTAAGCAGAATCATTAAATATTATTTGTATAAGAATTATTTTGTAATTATGCATATAATGGAACAATTATGGAGTTAATTATCAAATGTAAAGTAAGTAGAGTGAATTATATATATGTACGTATATAATTATTTTTACTTCTCTGAAAATAAAAATATATATATGAAATGAAGAAATGAAAAATATAGAGAAATATAGATTATTAATTGTTAGCAATAAAAAATATTAAAGAAATAGAAAAATATCTAATAAATACAATATTAAAGAATTAGAAAGGAAAGAATATTAGCAAATCAATAAAATAGCAGGATATGTGCAATAAACCATATTTACACAAATTAGAAAGTGAAATTGGGTTTATAATTAGCAAAGCTCGGATAATAGAAACCTTAGAAAGTAATTTTGGTAATAGAAACTGCATCCAATGGCCAGAAACGTGTAATCCGCACAATCTAAGATCCCACGGTCCACGATCAATCCGCTCGATCCAACGAACGAGATCAAAATCGCACCAACACCCAGATGCACCGAATCATCAAGATCCAACGGCCCATGATCGATCCGCGCAATCCAACATTTAAGATCTGAGGCGCGTTTCATTCATCGCTAACGAGGATCCGCGTGCTGTGCTCGAGGACGATTCGACGGTCTTGATCTGAGGCATTTTCGTTGATCGCAGATGAGGATCTATGTGCTGTGCTCGAGGACGATCTTACGATCTAGATTTGAGGCTCTGAAAATAAAACAGGAAATTAACCAAAAATTCGAGAAAAATGATTCCAAAAATCCAAAAATTGGTTTCTAAATTCCAAAAAAAAAAATATCCAAATACACTTGCTATTTTCCTTTACTTGGGAGGCATGAAGTTTTGAAGAATTGGCAAGTTTCCTACAAGGAGAACACCAAAAACTTGTCATTCTCTACCCTTTTGAACTCTATATAAACCCCCCATGCTCACAATTCATCTCATCTCAAGAAACAAGAGTTGAGATTTCCTCTTGTTCTCTAAGCCCTCTTCTTGGCACCCTTTCTCACATTTATTTTCCTTCTTGTGTGTGAGAAGTAATTGGTTTGGGGATTCATCTTGGGCGATTTTCTTGGTGTTTGTACGTTAGGAACTCTTGTATAAACTTTGGGGAGAAAGCATCATAAAGTAAAAGTAATTTCTCTAATACCCCTTTTTCTTATTCGAATTGCTAGCATGTTCATTGTTTGTTTGGCTTTTGAAATCAAAATAATTTCAGTTATAGTATTCTAAAATATATTTTAGTTTCAGATTTGATCCTTGTTCGAATTTATGCATTCATAATATTTATTCCATGTTTAGTATCATGCTTAGGCTTTATTTCAAGGAATGATGTATGATTATGATTGTTTCATGATTTGATTTTCAGATTGTTCATCTGAAGTTTAATTGATGATTCAAGATTTAACAAAAGAAGGTGGTGGAAATAACCACATACGATCATAGTAAACATGTGGGTTACTATGGATGTTATTTTCATATGATTAGTTTATATGGTTTTAAGACCAAAGTACTTGGTTGGTGGGTAAGTTTCTTTGAAGTCCAAAAGTCTAATGAAATTGGCTAAGAAAAGTTGTATTTCACTCTAAGGAGGTACTTTGTTAAGAACATTAAAGGCTTAAAAACCCTTTTGGTCTAAGGTCTCAACTTTAAACAAATGGATGCTTGAAATGCCTAATGTATGCAAGTGTTTGAAATATGAATGTGTTATTGGTTTGAAATTGAAGAATAGTTGTTTGAAAAAGATCCATTGAACTTTGTGCTCACCTATTCTTCGTTTTTTTAGGAAATTAAGTTATAAAGACCATGGAATTTAGATAGTTTCTATTTTAGCAATTTTCTATTTTCTTAAAGCTTCCTTTTAATGTAAGGGCATGTTGCCCAATTTTGAATAAGTCTTCTGCTGAAATTTAATTTTTATTTTAGAGGGTATGAACTTCTTTTGATCAACAATGTAATAGATTACTTTTACATTAGAAAGTTATGTATTTTCCTTTTTATGAATAAAAGAGTTGAATTTTTTTTATTTTTAATTGCCTTGATTTTATTATTAAGTGGAAATTGTATTCTTGAATTTATTCTAAGGCATGAGGTAATGAAAAATAGAAAGGCAAGTGTGTGTCACTTGTAAAGTAACATGGACCCAACTTGCCAAATGGTTAAGTCCACTGTCAAAGAATAGTGGTTATGTCCAATACTCAAAGAATGTGGGGGTTAGAGTGTTATACGAGAACCTAGAAACGTGAATCTAGAGTCATAATAGAACAAATGTTAGACAAGTACTGACACTCTGCTCGATTCATAGCAAATGGTCGTAGCAAGGAGAACTGCCACACGATCAACTACTTTCGATGAGACCGAATAGGAAAATCAGGGCTGCCTACAGGACTTGAGGCCAAACTGGAGGAGATGATGACAGAGATGTCTCAACAAATACTGAACCAACTGAGGATGGATTTGGCACAAATGATTCCTCAAGCGGTGCCACAACTGCAAGCACCTGAACTTGCTCTAGTGCCACCACCAGCACTTGTACCAGAAGAACATCCGAGTAACCAAGCTGATTAGTAGGATGCTAACAGACAAAGCTCCTGATAGATTTGTAGAAGCTTAACCCTCAACATTTTGAAGGAATTGAGACCTACATCTTGGCTGACCACTAGTACCAAGAAATGGAAGAGCTGTTAAATGTATTGAAAGTGACGGATCCACAAAGAGTGGCCTTAGCTACACACCATTTTAGGGGACTAGCCCGGGGATGGTGGAGAATGCTACAGCTGGACCCAAGTACCAACACTGAGACAATGAGTTGGGTCAAATTCAAGGAACATTTTTATGAGAAGTTCTTCCTCGAAGCTACGCTACGAAAGATTCAGGAGGAGTTTGTCAGGTTGAGCTAACGAGACTTGATGGTAACCGAATATGAAAGAAAGTTTACTGAGTTGGTGAAGTTTTCTCTAGATTTAATAAAGGAAGAAAGAATGAAGGCCATTAGGTTTTCACAGGGTCTCAAGCTTGAGATCTGAAAAACAATAATGGCACTGGACCTTTGAACCTACAAGGAGGTCATATAACGAACATTAATTCTAGAATAGGAACTTGACCAGGAACAACGGTTGAGGGGAAATAACAAGCAGCCCGAACACAAGCAAGACCAACAAGGGGCTAACAAGAAACACAAGAATGGTAAGGCTCCATAGAGGCAAGGACAAAATAAGGATGAGGAAAGGGATCAAGCAAAGAGACTGGGTTTATGTTATTTGTGCAGGCAGAGGGGCTATCTTGCTAGAAACTGCTCGACTGCACCAGCCCAAGCTCCCAAACAATAGCAACCATAGAATACTGTTAGCAACCCCGTAAGTGTACGGGATCGCAATACTAATAACTGGTGAGACCGGATATCGGCCTCAGGGAACGTATAAAAATCAACTATCTAAAAGACCAATTTACTATCGATTTAAACTTTATTAAAGCTACAAATTCGATTGATTGAGAATTAGAATTAATCTTGTGAAAACAATCAAATATAAAATTGAAAAGTAAATTACTGAA
>JAJIYU010019035.1:0-10945 GCA_030144865.1 Tinospora cordifolia
TGACAAAAACATGGGTCGTCACATATATATTGTTTTACAAGTTGAACCAAATCAAATTGAATAGTTTCGATTCAAATCGGTTCAATTTTAATTTGAAAAAAAATCAAAAATAATATCTATCCGTTTAGTTTGCAAATCAGGGTCTAAAGCAATCCAAACTGAACCCATGCCACCCTTATTATACTAGCTATTCCACTCCTTAGTATATGAAATTTCACTCTGTTGATAGACCTTTAGGACTCGTTTGGTGCACATGATATAATAAGATTATTTTGGTAAGATATGATAAGATGAGATAAAAATATTTTTAAAAATATTTTTATAAAAAATAAGTCAAAATTTTTTTTTGGATAAAATAACTTAATACTACAAAAAATGGTAAGTTTGAATTATTCCACCAAGTTTGAGTTATCCCACCAACATAAAATAAATAAGTGGACTCGAATAATTTTTTGTCTTATCCAATGTAGTCCTAAACACCGAATTAGGCTAATTTTTTGTCTTATCCTATTTCTATCCTATCTACCAAACATGGCCTTAATGCTTGGGATACCAATACAAGATCAAGTTTAGACAAGTTAATAAAAACTGAGAAATAATCATCAGGGGAGAGCTTGCTCTCTTAGAACCAAAAAATAAAATAAAAAAACAGAAAAAACAAAAAAAAAACAAAAAACAAAAAACAATTTTTATATGAAACTAATTAAAAAAAAGTATGGTTCAAATTGTTGATCACATATTTTGTTGACAACCGATCACTATCTTATCAGACCCAAGAATCTACCTTCATGACTAACATCACATATCAGTAGGCAGCATTGGCTCAATCCTTTTGCTCTACATAAGAAATGACCTGATATACACTGAAACTGGTCCCAGAAATTTAGAGTGCAATATGCCCCACAAACCCTTCAAGTAAAATCCCTGCAAGAAATGCAGCTCTGAAAATTGTGAAAAGAAACCTTAATCTTCCAGCCTTAGCGCGGCGAAACAACAAGAATCTCCAAATGGGACCCACGTTAGACGTCAGAATGATATGCATCTGAACTTTCGAAACCCTCATGGGGCAATGAAATTAACAAAGCAATAATACTTGTGCGAAGCCTCACATTCGAATCCAATAACTGTCAGCTATGAAAAATCTGTTAGTGCTGAAGAGGTCGCAAAATCAAAACCAGTGTTGTTCCTGACAGAGACCAGAGTTAATCACTTCCACTACTACTTGTGGATGCCCGATCTGAAATGCCAAAAAGAAATTTTAAAGTTTAATAAGTTCAATAAACAAGTTTAAAAAGATAGCCAAAACTTAATCTAGCCAAACCTCCTGATGGTCTTTTCCCTTCCATGGCTTCTTTCTTGGCTTGACAGCTAGAACACAAGAAAGGGCCATTCCATGGACGCAATTTTCCGGGATTTGACGATCCAGCATGTACTGAAATACCCTCCTTGGGTTTCATTTCTATCTGACAAACTGCACACATGAACAACTTGAACGCGTTGCATAGGGGATATTCTGTATCTAACCTGAAATTCATAGCATTATATGTCAAAAGGCTAGATTTGCTGTCCATGCTCATATTAAGCTGTTGAATTTTCAGAGTTAGAAGCATGCCAAATGAAGTGCATAAAATAAATACAGGGTTTGCAACTGGGTACAAGAAAGTAGGAAGTTTCATCAGTCATTAGGAATCCACCAATACAAACCTTTCTGCAAGCATTGCAGATCCTTCCTCATATAATTCCAACACAACATCTGGTTCAGAGTAGTCTTTATCCGAAAGAGTAGATTCAGATGGCCTTTTGCGAAACATGGACTTAAAAACTCCTTTCCCCTGCTTCTTTGGTGGTGGTGCAGAAGGTTCTAACTTCTCAGGTGGTACTATATCCACCACAATGCAAGTTGTATCATCTCTCAATCCCTTATAGTGTACAGCTTCCTGAATTAGAACACAGTGGCTGAGACAGACTAGAAAAAGATAATGAAACAAAGTAACATTATCGGCAATTGAGAAGAAGTTCCACAAGGACACAGAATACTTCAAACAGTGCAAGATGAAAGGGAAAAGTTTACATGAAAATTATTGAATCAAACTATCCATAAGAATTGGTACATTCCATACTTTAACAATTTGAGCAGCTGCGGCATCTGGTGGCATCCCACGACAACAGTTTACAGCCGCTTCATGGGATAAAGCATCCCAAACACCATCACTTGAGATTATGAGCCTGCCTCCTGCAGAAGATAGCTGCAGCAATGACAATGTGGTAATTAAGATAAACAAGCAAAGCCAGCTAAATGCAATAAGTAATAGTCATAAGCTGCTTATGTAGTTGTGACAACAGGAGTCAATGGGTCCCAAGAAATATAACGGGGATAACTCTATGAATATCAGGAATGAGTTTTGCATCAGCCCTATGTATGTGTTAATGTTGTACATGAGGTAGATAGGAAAAACCAAACAAATCTGTGCAACTTATCCACTCAACAAGCATTGTACCGTAGAGCAAAGTTACTAAAGATGTTGAACTAATTTGCATGGGTTAGAGCAAAGCCAACCTTTATTTGCTTCACATGTGGAACAGGTACAATGAATTCACCAACATCCATATCTCCAATAGATCTTGAAAGACACAAGCCACCCGGCCAACATCTAAGAGGACCAATCTGGAAATTGAAGATTCCACATTGATTAAAAAATGTTTTTACTATATCATCAGTAACTTTAAAATTAAGTAAATTATAAGAGAAAAAAAAAAGCAACAACTAATTTAATCCACAAATTCAGACAGAGAGAGAGAGGTAAATGAAAGGAGGACCTGAGGAAAACTTAAATTCGAAGACATGTTACATATGATATAACATGCATAAACAAACACAACCATATTTATTTATATTGTAATTTAAAAATATCCCGATTTCCTTGGGTGGTCTTTTGTTGCCCTGGGTCACAGAACTAGAGTTCTGTGCTTGTCTCACTTTTGTGAAATAAAAAAAAAAATAGTTTGTTTCTTATAAAAAAAAATAATGTTGTCACTAAAACAAAATGACTAAAGTAAATGAAATGATTGAAGAAACATACAGCTGCACCACCACCAGTATTAAGCCGACCAACCTCACCACCACTTGCAGTCACTCTTTGCACCCTGTTGAAGAATATAGAGTTAAGCACAACTGAGAGTTGGACAAAAAATTCCATATTTGAAGGACCATAGCCATCAAATGTGAACCTACTCCTCTTCATTGCAATCCAGCCTATGATCTGCTGACAATGAATATATGCAACCTTCAGCAGATTCAACTATGCAACGAGAGTCGCCTACTGATGCTACAGTTATGACCCATCCATCTACAATCACAAAGGTGACAGTTGTTCCTGATGTTTGTGCTGAAAAAAGAACCATGCCTCAAGTTAAAAGTGTTAAAGACAAGTTCTGTTCAAATTAAATCAAGCTTCCTACAGAAACTTTATAATAATTATCTCATATGAGGGCCTTAATGGCGGAGCAAGTTAGAAAAAAAGAAAAAGATACATAAAACCTATTGAACTCTTGACATGGGCACAGCTGCACAATACCCAAATATGGACGTGGGAAAACTGGGGGTCTTCATGTGTATGTATGACCAATTGGATAATTTCCTGCTTTAGTACAAATTTAGCTTCCCTAACACAAAAAAGGACAAAATTAAGTATTTAGAATCGGCCTTGTATGCCAATTGACCTTGTTCAAACCATGTTCTCAACTTTATTCTTCTTCTTTCCTTACTATTCCGAATCAATGCAGTTTGGACCTTCTTTATGCTCCTTAACTCTTTAACTTGTAGCATCAAGCCAATTGCATCACTCAAGAGGTTTCTATCATTAATTTTATCTTGGTTGTCAACCTAAACTTCAGTTGTATATCTTAGGAACACGCAAAGTGCACTTTTTGTTTCAAACTCATGTATAGATTGTTAAAATTTTAAAAAAGAAAAAAAAATATTGTTTGTTATTGATTCTTGAATACAGCTTTATAGCTCTTTACTTGAAGCTCAAAGATAAACTTATAAAGTAAGATAAATTCCCTTCATTACCAACAAACATTAAAAACTAAAAATAAAGTAATAAATTTAAATGTTTAATAAATATTAATATCATGTGCAATGCTCATGCAACCGATGTATGAAGCTTCCAACCATATGTATAGTCTCGACTCCTTAGGAAGGCTCGTAGGCCCATTTTTTGGTCTAACTTTACCTTGCATCGCAAAAGGTTGTTTCCAGAACACGAACACACGAGCACATGGTTATTGATTGTTTGCAATGACTCTTACAATTCCACAATTCAAACTTGTGATCCAACTCTTACGACTCCACAACTCAACTCTTGTGACCACATGCACTCATGCTAGTGTAATCAGTGCCATTGTCTAAGTGCCTGAAGCATATCTCAAGGTGTTCCATTATAGAATCCATCTATCTTTTTTGTTATACAACACTAGTTAATTAATTTATACTGCACATATATTATGCCAGCACATATAACTTTTTATGGTAGTTATGCAGAAAGCCACATGAGATATCTTAGTAGTGATATCAATATAAAAAAAAATGCTTATTTGACTAGAATAACCTGGGTAATGCTCTTTATGATACCTTGCTCTTGAAAATCTTTATCTGTTTTCACAAAGCCTGCAACCAACGCTCTAGGCAATGCTGCCAACCATTCATCCCGACTAAGATCTGAAGGAATAGCACCCAAGACATTGTTCAAGAGATTCTCCCTGGTATAGATAGCAGCTGCAGATCCATTATGTCCATCAAATATCTGCAAAACATACATAACACTGCAATTTGTCAATCCAGGATAAGATGGTAAATGAACACAAACGTATTATTGAATCAGAAGCAAAATACTTGTAGGATCCTAAAATCTGTGTCACAATTCAACTCGATATAAGAAACTTAGAATAGCATAAGGACTCTCTGTTGTTGCTCAAAAGTAATTACACTATAAGAAAACAAAATATCATAAAGATATTTTCAAAGAAAAAAGAAATGAAATGCTTGGATATCATTTCCAGGCAAACAACATAATCAGAGGAAAACAACATCTAGTGATTTCATTGACAAACCACTTTCTATTTGACCTGTCACTTAAATGAGCTCAATTCAATTTATCAAGGAAAAAAAAAAAAAAAAACTAACCATATCCTCCTAACTCAGGCTAAAATGTTATTTTCATGAATAATAGATAGGAGAGTTATTCCCTACGATATCTCATTTTTCATCATTTGTATCATGGATCACACACTTTATTATATATATATATATATTATGAATATTCAGCCTTTCATTTTAAGTCCCACAAACACATGCCTCCCAGGTTCCACACTCACCTGAAAAGGCAAAGGAGCAGTGGCATAATTTTTATGGGGAAGTGAGACAGTTCTTCAACAAAAGATTCCATCAGAGTGCAATTGTGATCTAGGCTAAGGAAGAGGTCAAGCGCTTCAAGGTGAAGCATTCTAAAAACCTTAAAGTACCACGTGCACATATATTCTTTACTGGTGCTAATTATGATTACCCTATGCACTCACCTTCCTGTTCCAACGAAATTTTCAATGGCATTCAACATTCTAGAGCTAAATTTATATGAGCTTCACAGTATTCACATTATTTACACTACTAACACAAGCTTGGCACTAATACAAGCAGATGCAAAAGCTTGCGGAAGAAATGAACTATGTCACTTATTGAGGCAAATATGTATACGATGGCATAATTGAAACATAAAGTAAGTCCTATAGGGTTTGGAATGTCCTTGTGATGTTTGCAGCAGATGATACAATTCCTAAACGGTACAGGAAATCTTTTCAATGATCAATGAGAAGAACAATCTATTAAACAACTCCATTATTTTGACTTCCCTTCAAACACATCTTTACATAGAAGATCCTAAAATTTCGACTCAGAAAACCTCTTTCAAGTTGCAAGGTATGATAATGCCCTTTGCTTTCTGCAAAAGAGCTTCAAATCACATTTTTGCATTGAGATGTTACAGATTCTCTAGTTAAAGTTCTCCCTAACAGCCTGTTGAATCTACATCATAAAACAATAAACAAATACGACCAAACCAGCTTTAAAATCCACCAAAAAAATAAATAAATAAATATATATATATATACAAAAAGGAATCTTTAACGACAACAATCCCATCAGAAAATGTAACCCGAGAGAACTTAGAATTATCTAAAGAAAATAGAGCAAGGACTTCATCACGTACTGCAAAAACAGAAAACGTCGTAGAACCATCATCGGGAACTCGCTGGCATTCCGTCTTGACCATCGTAAAGTCCTCTCCTTTCTTGCTCTGATTAGCCTGCCCATGCGTTACATCCGGTTTCTCCACCTTCTCGATCGTCGCCTCGCGCCTTAGCAGCTCCCCCAAAGGAATCATCTGGTGTTCGTTCCTCGTAGACATCTCTCTCTTCCAAATCACCAGTAACGGCAACAACAACAACAACAACAAAGAAACTCATGTATCCCTAACCCGCCATTAGTCCGCCATTGCAGTTATCACCAATTCTTAACCGTATAATCGCTCCCAAACTTAACACTCAGAAAAAAAAAGCAAAATAAAATCAAATACAATCAAATCAAAATAATCGAGATCTCTTTGTATCCACAACAGTAATCGAACGGCAATGACGCTTCTGAGATTCGACACGGATCTCCCAAATCTAAATCCTACAAATTCAACCAAAATTGCCCCAAAGAAATCAAAAAAACAAAATTCTATTGAGTCAACGTCAAGAGATAGAATCGATCATAGGATACTGGATCAAAGAATCCCTATCCAAAATTTATAAAAAAAAAATATACATGTAGACACTGAAATTAAAAAAACAAAGATATGTAAAAAGAACAAAAATGAAATTGAAAATTATGGGGGTAGAGAAAGAGGGGGGGATTGAAGAGCGGTAGAGAGAAGCTCTTCGTCCTCCTTTGTTCTCGATCGTCTGTTTTGATGTGGTGGCATGTCAACACTATAGACTCGAGAGGCCAGCCGGACGGACCTTACCGTGCGCCTTGAGTAGCTAACTTGAGCCGCCCCTGTGCATTTTAGCGCGTTTTCTAATCAGCTTAAGCTCATGTCACGTCTCTCGCTCACACCTGCATGTTCTGCGGGACAGACGGGGAATCCCAAACCATGGCTCATATAATATATATATATATATATGAATAAATGTTTGTGTAGGCTTTCGTGGTTGAAGCGCGTGGGGCCGTTTTGGTAGGACGTACATGGCAATATCAACCCTTTTTCCCCACGTGTCGTATAGAGTCGCGACAAATATAATGTAAATTAAAATAAAAATATGTATGTAAAAAGTATTAATGTCATCATTTTTAGTATTATTATTAGCATTCTTATGGTGAGTTTGGCATGTTAAATTTCAATGACAGTAGATTATTTTTAGTCTCAATATAGTGCTTGAGAGTAACATTAGATGAAATAATTTTTAATCTCATTTACCGTTTTATCATGTTTAGAGCATCTTCAACGCTTGAGCGAGCATTGAGCGCCAACTCAGGCGCTGAAGATGCCAAATATTTTAAAAAAAAAATTTTTAAATAAAAAATAAAAGGGATGGGTGTTGAGAGCTCGGAACTGTCTGAGCGCTCAACGCCCAGGGGTTTAGGTAACAGTGCTATCAAACCCCCATTGCAGTTGCCCTTAAAGAAGATGATAAAATAAAGAAAGATGTAACAACAGGATAAAGAATAAGATTCAATTATTTTCTCTTTTGTCATTTTATTTTTTCTCTAATTATGTCTTAATTGTAAAAACTTAAATGAGATTTTAAAGTTTTTAACTTCAAACTTTATTTAATCTCACGCCTTAAAATATTTTCTACAAAATTATTTTGTAATTAGTATTATTTATTTTTGTTGAAATTTAAAATTGCAAGGTTGCATAAATTTCTAAATAAACTTATTATCTTATTTTAAAGAAAATAAGTTTTAAAATTAATTAATTATTTTTTATTTCAATCTTAACCATACTAAAAATATGGTAACATTAGTTTTATTCCTATATTTTATACATTGTTGGGACCCCTTTGGTAATTCGATCGACACAACAACCTAACAAGCCAAACATCTCATTACTCATCCAACGATTATTAAATCTTAAAATCAAAATCTTTAATCATTAGATTGCAATAATAAACAACATCACAACAGAAAATATGTCACTTCTGTAAATACAACAAAAACATACACACACCTGTGATATTTACAAGGTGTAGGTTTATATTTAACTAATTCCTCGTTTTGGAAAACAACAAAATGTAGACCGACTTAAACTCTCAATATCCTAAAAATTTTAGAATGTTTTCTCCCTTGTTCGTAGACAAAGGATCTAAAATAGTAGTAGAAATGTAGTGAACTCAAAGTCCATAGGACTCAATGAATAATTACTTCAATCTATCACTTATAATAAATGTTATGATAACTAACATAGATAAAAATATGCATATATAATAACAAATAAAATAAACTCATAATTCTTTAAAATATGAGAGGTTAAAGATGACTTCCAATGTCTACACTTTGAAACCCTCAAAAGCTAGGTGGTACATTCAAATTTCTCATCGCGAAACAATATGTATTGTCCATTGTTTGCAATATTGTTACTGACTCAACACTACATTCATACACGTCAAAATTAATTAAGATCTAGACATAGCTTTGAAAATTTAGAGTTTGCCATTCATAAGTCCATATAAATCCTTGAAAACTTAAAGCAATAAAATCGATTAAAATATGTAATTCATGTCATATTAAAATCAATATATGCAAATAGACATGCACAATATATAGTTAATAGAAAATATGTGCATAAGTTAATAAATTAAAAATTACTACTCATAGTTTTACCAATTTTCTTCTCTCGACTTGGGTTCTTGAGCCTTTGGTTTCCTGTTTAAGACTAACTTTGTCGATGTGGTGTTTTTACATACTTTAGCTCACAATCAAGTTATATAATGGAATTTTGAATCAATCTTTGGTTGGTCAATATGTGTTAATCCCAGCTTAATGACCCATTAAACCTTAATTAAAGTCTATTAGTCCCAGAATTTTGAAATTAATTTGAAATGAGAGTGTAGGTGTTGGTGTCTATAACATGACCTTGTTTTGAATCATCTTTTTGAATTTTTTTAGGAACACCTCTAAATCCGATTGAGCTAAACTTTTGTGGATGATCATTCATACCTGCAAGTGTTTTCAAGAATTTTTCTCCAATTTTTTAGCTTTGTTTGATCTTTGTTTCAATCAAGGTAAGTGATGATTGTTCTTCCTTTGCACAATATCTTCTTTTGCACAACTAACTTGTCAAATTTTCTGAGAATGAAGTATTTAGCCAATTGAAACCAAATCTTGTAGAGTTATTAATCATCTCTAATATTATCTTCAAAATTTTTAAGGATTTTTAGACAAGTCTAAATACATTTTCATTCCAAATACGACGTATTATTGCAAAGTAATAGAATTGAAACAAACACATCCTTAAGAGTGTTTTTTCCTTAGCCTTCTTGTATAGGTTGGCATAGTTCTCCTAAGTTTTGTATTTTCAACAATTTAGCTCCAGAATTATACCACTTCTCCCCACATTCATTCAGAACAAAAATGATTCATGAGTCCATTTATTCCACCTGAAATAGCTAATCAAAGTTTTCATCAACTTGAGTCATTTATATTAACATTTCCTTTCTAGCATGGTACCCACGTAAACATTCAATTTTATGCTTAAAACAAGGATCAAATTATTCAACATGTTCAGCTTCAAAGTTATTTCAACCCAATCCCCCACCATACCTAATTCATGACAACTAGTATGTTGTCCAGCATTGGACCATTACAAACAAGAAATTGGACTATAACAACTAGTATTATACCTCAAGAAAATCTAACTTGCTAATACTTTTTTCTTCTAATGATCATCCTTATCTAGTCTTGATTTCCAATTATGTGCTTATGCTTTCCAAGCTCTTTAATTTACCATTGAAATCTTGTGGTTTGGACCTCCATGTTGCAGCAATAGAGACGTTAGAGATAAATGGTGGTTACAAAAGTTTTTAGGAAATGAAGGAAGAAATGGATGGGTGCTAGAGAAGATGAGTTTTTAAATTGGTCACATGCAAGGTTGAGTTTTCACATCTCATCTCATTTTAGATGCAATTTGACACCCTTGCTTAAGATATCTTGTTGCTCAATCCTTTGCTCAACTAAAAGAAGTAAGTAGGCTAAAATTGCGACTTATCATGGCCACTATTGTGATATTCAACATGATTTCATCAAATATCATCAAGTCATCTTCTAGTTATGCTTTGCCACCTTTTTTTTCCGATTTGAGGTTACCACGTCATTCATATTTTGATTCTTGATTTATACGTATATTTTCATTGATTAATTAAAAGATTATATGACCAAAATCAAAACAATGGTTTTACAAAAACAAGGGTTGTTACAACATTAAATAGTAGATAACTATTTTCTTAATCTTATTCTATTCAATTACGTCATACAAAAATAATCTTATCATATCATGGATGTTCTTATTTTTTATAATTGATATTTTTATGTGTACACCACACCATTATACTTTTTGTTTCAAAGTGGATTCTAACCATTAATATCAAAAAATACTCTACATAGACCCAAAGTAGTTAAATTAGAAAAAATTAAGTAGACATACAATCCCATCCAACACTTTTTTATTTTAATTTTCTCTTATTCCTTTTTAGAAGAAGCTCTCACTAAAATACACTTTGATGTATATATATATATATATATATATGTATATATATATTTTCATTAGTCTTCCTACATATATGTCATTTTTTTAACTTTTTTTTTTTCAAGATGCCATCATCAATCACCTTTAGATATTTTAAGATACTT
>JAJIYU010019036.1:0-10950 GCA_030144865.1 Tinospora cordifolia
GACATTCCTTTATAATTTAGAATCTCATAATATCAAAATGACACTCTTAAAGTATTTAAGAAATATCATGAACAACATTATTATTAAATCACATTTTTATACATGTATAAATTTTATAAGACGTTCTCATATAAATCAATTCCTATTTAAGAAATATTAATTTATCAATCTAATATCTTTTCCAGCATATTTGTGTCTATTTACTGTATTATCACACTTATTTTCTTGGGAAATATTTCAATTTTCAACTCATATTTCGTCCAAAAAATACTCATACCTCATTAAAGATATTTATAAATTCTTATTTTTTTTATTTCTCTCTAAATATGTGTATATCTTTTCTTCTGATAGGAAGTTATGTTCTTTGACTTTATCACTAAATCACCCTTTAGATATGTTACAAAGTATATGCACATCATGTATATTTATATGCATATAATTTATCTTGTAAAACTCTTAATATTTGATTATTCTCCTTTAATTGTTCATAGCTACATTTTGCATTAACAATTTTATATCTCATTATTCTAACATAGTATTCCTCCCCTAGTGGAAAGAAAATTGTTTTACTATATATCTATAGATTATATAATCAAGGTTCTGAAAAAATAATTTTGCCGGTAATATCAATATTTAAAAATATGATTGAGGCTTCAAATTTGACCAATTTCATGCCAAATAATTTTTAGTTTTCAATTACAATATATTTCATTTGACCTTATAAAATACACAAAGAAAACTAAAAACTCTTTTAATTTCTTATTTTTCCCAAAAAAAAATATGTACAAATTTTAATATATCATATATTAAAATTAAACAAAATATAAGTCATTTTCGTCACTAAAAATGATACTTCATTTTTCAAATCACTAGTTGCTCTTCAGGAATCACTAATAATTTTTTCAATACCTTTTTTTTTTTGATTGAGGCTTGATAAAGATCATTCACTTAGTGATTCATGTATCCAACTAAAAATATGATCATCATAGCGCTCAAAAAAAAAAAAAAAAAAACTGACTAGGCCTTGTACTTATTAATTTGTTCTAAGACTATATTATTTATTTTTTCCTCAAACCTTTGTCATGTGAAATTTATTATCTAGTGTGTGTGGCCTTTATAAACTTCATATTTCACATATATTATCAATCTCATATAATTTGATTATCAATCAAAATATCACTTAATAAAATGACATATAACCTTTTTTTGTACTTTATGAGCATATATAAGTGAGATAGTAATATGTTCTATAATATTGTATCTCATGACATTTTAAATAGTGTACTATCATATAACCTATAATATAAACTTTAGGTTTAAAGGATATGTTATAACCTTATTTGCAATTTTAATTGTAATGAATTTATCAATAACATTTATCATAAGATTTGCATTAAGTAAATTTGAAATAACAAAATGACGTCAGAAAAATATTAATTAAAACAAATAATTAAATAATAAAAAAAAATTGTTTAAACTTGCTATTCCCAAGATGTGGAGAAGTTCAAAGATTTTTTTTCTTTTAAATTCTCCAAAACCATTAGGCCAACTCATATATTAGTTTTAGACAATATGTAAATTTATAATTATGCAAATCATGTAACCAATGATCTTGTGATTTCACATAAACTATTATTCAATTATGCACAATCGTGTGACCAATGATCTTGTAATTTCATATAAATGATTATCCAATTATGTGAATCATGTAACAAATAATCCTGTAATTTCACATAAAACATTATCAATTCAATATAATTTTTAGCCAATTTAAATCTTTTCATAGCTTCCATTTATATTTATGCTTAAACCCCTCTAGCAACCTGATCTGCACAATAACTTGAGGAGCGAACCAACCCATAAATCATCAAAGTAACAACAAGTGATGTTATGTTTAACATAGCGAAAGTAAATTACATATTATCTGTACAATAGTAGCTTATACAACAGAGTTCAGCCTAGATCATATTGATCTTATTCCATCATTATACTTTTTGCCTAATTTTCCCTGGAAGGACCTATAAAATGTTATAAAGAGTAGTGAACTTAAAGGAAACCATGAGGCAGTGAGTAATAACATAATTTATCATTTAATTTAAGTATTTTGAAAATATATGTATATATGCACAATGCTTAATACGAGATTCACCCACCTAGATAAAATCTTTCCTTGTTCACTAATAAATCGATTAATTAAACTCATGTTTCTATAATCAATTCAATTCCCCAATCCAATTGAGGGTAAACATCGATGTCAATCCTCATCAAATAATAATAAATATGATCATTCATCGATAAATCACATAAGTTCAACATTAGAACTGTAACGATCCAAGTGGTCCAATATCATGACCTTATATCTATCATTTATTGCTTATAATCAATATTGCTGCAACAATATTTAACCTCACCAAATAACACTATTAGATCCATGCATGCGTTGAAAATTTAGAGTTGCAAACCTCAATAAATTATGCATCTCATGCCAATAAAATCACATATGCAATATATGAATTAATGTCAATAGAATGACAATGCTCAAGCTAATAAATTGAAGAAACTACTCATAACTATACATTAATTCCTCTCTTTTGTTCTCAAAGTCCTCAAGCTCTTGCTAACCTTATTACATCAACTATGTCAATCACACGAGTTCACATAGTCTTAGCTCGTATTCATTGTTTATAATCCATTCTGAATTAACAATTTGGTCAACATTTTAGTCAATTAGTCTTTGTGGGTCAATGTATGTTACATATAACTTAGGTTGTCCAGTTACTCATGTTTTAGTCTAATAACTCCAATATTTTTACAAAAGACCTTTGGATTACAATATAAGCATTATGTACATTGAGTTTAATGTTACTAGGTCAACTTGTATATTTTTTCGAGACTTCATTTTAAACTCAATTGATCCCAATTTTGGTAAAGCATTTCTTTAGCCACTTCAATAACACTGAGAATCTTCTTAGATTTTGATGAGATCATTTACCCTTATTTTAAATCACACATTAGACCTCTATCCTAGTTTAGAATAGACATACAATTTGTGTCACCTTTTTCCCAATTAAACTATGAGAAACTCACACATGGGCGTATTGTCAAATTTTAAATTATCATTAGACCCCACAAATATTCACCAGAATTTTACTTAGAAATTTTTTTAGCGTCATTTGTTATGGCTTCTAAGTCCAAGTTTCATACTCAGTTGCTATTGATAGAGTTTGCAACTAGGGTATGTTCATTAGTTTGATTTACCATCTCCCCAAACTTGGTTTTTTGTGATTTTTGGACGCAAAGTATTTAGGTATTTAACATATATTTGCACCGAATTTTATCCAAATAACACTCCTAACATCGTTTTTCAAAATTTCAAATTATGGCCACAACTATGCTTTGTGATGAGTCTTACAAACACAACAACTTAGTGGATTGTGTGTGAGCAATCTACACATCCATATGCCAAGAAATTTCATGGAGTTATTCCTCCTACATGGATCTAACTATGGTTCGAACATTGAAATTTTTACAGCCTTCCAACCCACGTTTCTGGTCATGATTTTGGGCCCTAACTTGAATGGTTTGATTGTCCAAATTTTAAGTGTTAAACTTAGTTGTAGAACTATGGTTTCATCATGTTATCCAACCTCCTATTTGTGAATTGGTCATGGCTTTGACCCTCTCATGGCTTCATTTTAGTCCCCACATCATCATCAATTCATCACAGAAGCATTTACAACTATAATTCCATCGTCAAATCATCTAATTTCAACATAAAAACATGAATTCACCAAAAGAACATAAGATATGCCTTCCCATATGGCTCTATTTCATTGTGATTCCTAACCAACAAAGTTTCTCCATTGCTCCTGTGCTCAATTATGTTATTCTCTTCCTTCAATCTTTCCAATGACACAATGAGTTGATGGGGAGGAGGAAGAAGATGGAAATGAGTTGATGGGGAGCTTTTATAGAAGAATTGGTATTATCACCTTGCCTTTCTCATGCCACTTCTCCTTGCAGCTCCTGCTTCCCAAGACTTGGTGGCCACGTCTCCCTTCAAGTGGAGAAAAAATGGGTGACAACGACCCACCTCCCCATTAAACCTGTCAGACTACAACCGTATTGGGTACCTTTTTTTTGTTTCTATTTTTATTCCAATTATGTCATGTATGATATTTCATCATAAGTATCATTTATTTTATTCTCTAATTTTTTCTAACTCATCGCAAAATTGATGGCCATTACAATTTATATAAAATTTTAATGCATACATTTGTTGGCATAAAAATCATTTAAATAGCTTCATGTTAACAATTTTTTCTGATATGACTTCTTAGCTAAAGACCATAACATTAAAAAAAATTTAATTTTTTTCTCAATAATTTTTTCATAATGTAATTTTAGGCTACAATTTTTCATTTAATTGTAACTAGAAAAATTTATGGATTCAAATAGGAATTTTTTTTAACAATGATGAAAAGTTTATATTAGAGTAATAATATTAGTATAAGAAATTGCATTTTATATACATGTGCATGTATTTGATTTAGTTGTTGGGATTGAAATTCTTAGAGGTATTAGCAATGAGAACTTTCGTATTAATTTATAATTCATAAATTTTCATCAGAAACTAAAAACATTATTAACGACTTTATTAAATAAAATGGCAAGATTTATAACTCACATACCTAAGGAAGAAATAAAATGAAGAAATGTTAAAATTTATATGACATGTACTTTCTTAGTCAGAAAATTAATTATCTATGAAGAATTTTTCTTTTAAACATGAGAATTATATTGTAAAAATAATAATAATAAAGTTAATGACATTACAATTAATCAAGGTTTTCGCAACCTTTAAAAATATGTTGTAAAAAGATTAATTGTGTCATAAATATGTTTTTAGGATAACTTTATGACGAAATATTAATCATTGCGAAGTTGCAGTGTTGCAAAAACTTTGCAACGATATTAATTCATCATAAATACCGTTTACAATGTGAAAGTAAATATTTTATAATGCATCTTGTTGGGACTCCTCCAGTGACCTAATCGGCACAACAGTCCGATAAACTAATCAACTTCATCAACTCACATGATAGTTGTTAAGCTCAACTAACACAATCTTAAATCATCGGAGTAGCAATAAATGTGACATTAGGTATAGCATAGAAGAAGCAATATACATCAAAAGTAATAGTTCTCTCTTTAATAGAAGTCATTACACATTATCTATACAATAGTAACCTATACAAAAGTGTTCAATCACATTGATCCTACTCATCAATCATTATACATTTTCCCTTATCCACCCTAGAAGATGTATAGAATGTTAGAGAGAGAGAGAGAGAGAGAGTAATGAGCCCAAATAAAATGTTGGGACCCCTTCCCTAGGGTGAAGGGTGAGCCAAACGATACAATACCCTAATAAACCCACTCATAAGTCGAGCTCCCCAAAACATTTTTAACTCTCCTTTACATCCATACACAATATAACGAGAGTAATCATAAGAGATGCAGAAGTAATTAAAACATATAAATGCATCAAAAATTTAAGTCAAATGTGGCAGTAGCAGAAATATCTAAGTCAAGCTATTTATAGTGTTCTCCTAACCCCTATACATCATTTTAACTCTCAAACTAGGAAACAACATGAAGAAACCTACTAAAACAAAAGAGAACGTGACGCTATGCTATGACCACCTTTTTGCCTTTGTCCGCAATAGAATGACCTGAAATGTTAGAGTAGTTATCCCAATTTGTCCACATGGCTTTGTAAGTAATGCAGTCTAATCATGACTTAAAATAAGAATTACATAAACCAATGTTATGTATGCATGAACAATAATATTATGCTAGTGAATGCAATAGTTAATAATTTTTTTCAATCCATAATGCAATTGTGCACATTTTTATTAAAAAATAGTTTTAATGATGAAAACAAATGCTGAAGCTCTCACTAGCCTCCAAGGTAATAAAAAATTTACTTGAGTAGGTTGCTAGACAGTTAGACGTATGCTCATACAATATCTTAAGAATCATCACAACACATAACTTATGTATGGCAGCTTTAGATCCTTAGTTAGTGGGCCAATTGAAAGACTGATATAGCACGTGCTCCAAGTACGATGCTTTTAGGTCCTCAATGCTCTAACACAACCACTACCCTAACTTGTGCCTCAGACCTTGAGATTTGGTGCACATTTTTCATTTAAAAGTCTATTTAAAAATTGTAAATGCATTCCAATATGTAATAACATTTGTTTTATTAACAAAATAACAAGTTTAAGTTATAAAATAAAAAACACCACTCATAAGGATGTTCGACTCTCGGTCCTCCTCTCATGACCAGTCACATCCTGCTAATGTTTGATCTTGCCTAATCAACGTGGTTTCTTAATACTTACTTAAAACTTGGCACAAATCTAAATCTATGGTCCTTGATGAATCAAAGAATTGACTCGATCAATTGTGGTCTTGTAACATCCCAGTTCCCGAATCTGTCACATACGTCATAAACAACGTGGTTGTCTCGTAGCTTGAGACCTCATTACCTTCGAGTGCAGTCAATCCTACTTTCTATCCGAGAACTGAGCATATTATTTTTTCTTTACATCATCTATCATATTTGTTAGTTGCACCAGATCATATCCCAAAGTATAAAATAAAATATAAATACACTTGCTTATAAATAGAATAGCAATAATCATAGGATTACACAATAACTGAAGACATTAATTTATGATCAGAGTTACGAACAATTTTTGTGGGTTCCATAGCCAACTTTTGATAATACAAATATTGTCTGACCTAATGATCGACATCTGACATGATCAAATACGGCGGGACACATGTCCTACAATTGAAAATGACAAATAAAGTTTATTTTCTAATATCCTCATACTATGATGCACACTACTAGGGATGATTATTTTTACATTCATCTGTAGAAGCAACGTCTTCAAACCTGAAAAAGAGTGAGTGGGGTGAGCTTAAGAGCCTAGCGGATCACACATAGTACATCAATAGCATTATTTAAGTCAAACACTGAACTTGCAAACACTTATCATTCATTAGGCGTTTCAAACATTTATTTATCGATAGTCGTTAATTAGACTAAAAAGAGTTAACCTCTGTGCTCTAAATCTGAGGAGAGAGGTCAATCCTGAAACTCAAACCTTTCTCTGTGAAGGGGGATCATTCTTGAAACCTAGTCCATTCTGGTGTCAATCTGACAACCAGTTCAAAAGTCCAATTCTACATGGAACACACACGAATGACATCCATCCTCGTGCCGGTATGTGGTTGAAATCTTTATTTAATCTTATTTTTGTGTGTAGAATATGATAAAATAAATATTTCGACAGTATTTAAATACTCCATCAATATGACACCATAAATCAACATTTACATAAATGAAAACAATGGCTTTCGATTTTTTATGTAGAAGATTGTACAAGATGCAATTACAGAGCATACTTTCTCGGTCATAAGCAATAAAATAATTTAATAGCATAAAAAAACATGAATAAAATTAAACTAAACACACAAGCAACCATTATTTAATTTGAAACATTCAATTAAAAGAAATGAAAGAATTTTACAAATCATTTAATCAATATCCTTACATGCTTCTAAACATTCAAAAACAATGTAAACATTACATATTCAACATTAAAATTCAAATAATACTAGAGAGTAAGGTAATCACTTCAACCTCAATCGTAGACTCTTTTGAACCTTTGCGTTATTATTCCCACTTGTTCGAGTCTTTGATTATCAGTCTTTAGGATCTACATTTTGAAAATGTGATTTAATGACTATCCATGAACAATACCGTATATATGAATAGTACTATATATATGAACAATACGTATTTGTGAACTGTGAATATGAACAATACTAAATAGTAACAGTGAACAGTACCGTATGAACAGTACTGTACTTGTGAACAGTGGACTACGTATACATAAACAATAATACGTATTGAAATAAATAACGACATCTCCAATCTTAAATAGAGACTAGGGCAGAGTTATTATACCTACTTTGATTAGTAGAGCCCTCCTGTTGCTTCAAAAGAGGTGCCCAACAATAGATCTTCACTAGTACTATACAAAATTAGAGTTTTCTCCTTCCTACTACTATATTTGCTATCTAGAATAGCGAAGAACAATAGAAGAAAAAAGAGTAAGTAAAGAAATTATTTTTTTCTTGCTAGAATGAATTTTCAGAAAGGGGGAGGGGGGTTCATATAGATTTTTTTGGCAGAAAACGACGAAACTGAACAGTAGTGAATAGTTTGTTACTATAGTTATAGTGCCCATTATTGTAACTACAGTAACCGCCAAAAGTTATTTTGTCTACTGACAAAACAATACTTGCTACAGTACTGTATATTTGAACAGTAAAAATTTTCTTTTTCTTTTACTCGAATTTTGGGTCTTACAACCTACCCTCCTTAAAATAAATTTTGTCCTCGAAATTTGTACTTATCTGCTTCAATGTTGTTTGGTAAGGTATTTTGGGTAAAAAGACCTAGATATTTGTTCTTCATCTCGCTTTTTAGCTCCCAGGTTGCTTCCTCCAAATCATGATGCCTCCATAGAACTTTGACCAATGAAATTTCCTTGGTCCTTAGACTCTGTACCTTACGATCTAATATTCTAATTGCTAGTTCCTTATAAGTTGCATTGTCTCGAAGTACAACTTCCTCCTAGTGTATGATATGTGATGGGTCTGATTCGTACTTCCACAGCATCGATACATAGAATATATTGTGCACTGAGGACACTCGGTTTGGTAGCTCCAACTCATAAGCACATTCGCTGATTCTCTTAAGTATTTGAAATGGTCCAACAAATCTCGGTGATGACTTCCCCTTGAATCCAAACCTCTTAATTCCCTTTTGAGGACTGATTCTTAGAAATATTTTGTCTCCTACTTGGAACTCTAGGGGTCTCCTTCTCTTATCAGCATAACTCTTCGGATGACTTTGAGCTGTAGCCAATCTCTTTCGTATTAGCTTGACTTGGTTGTTCATTTCTTTCACCAAATCTGGTCCAGTAAGAACATGATCTTCGAGTTCAACCCAACAAGTTGGTGACTTGCATGGCCTTTAATAAAGCGCCTCATATGGAGACATCTTGATACTTGCCTGATAACTACTGTTATATGCAAACTCTACTAAGTGCAGGTACTTGCTCCAGTTCCCTTTAATGTCTAGAACATAAGATCTCAACATATCTTCTAAGGCTTGGAGAACTCTCTCTGACTGTTCATCAATCTGGGGATGAAAAGTAGTGCTTATGGTGAGTTTAGTGTGCAACTCCTTTTGTAAGCTCTGCTAGAACCAAGAAGTGAGGCGAGAGTCTTTGTCAGATACTATCGTCTTGGGCACACCATGCAACCTCACTATCTCTTTCACATATAGTTTTTCCAGCTTACTGACTTGGTCTGTGGATCTGATTAGCAGGAAATGAGCCACTTTGGTAAGACGATCCACAATCACCCAAACAGTATCTTCTTCTTTCTGATTTCTGGGCAAACCACTGACAAAATCCATGACAATGTGATCCCACTTCCATTCAAGGATAGAGAGTGGTTGTAACATTCCAGATGATTTTCAGTGTTCTGCTTTTATTTGTTGACACGTTAAGCATTTAGAGACATGCTTAGCCACATCTCTCTTCATTCCTTTCCACCAGTAAGCCTTTCTAAGGTTCTGGTACATCTTATCTCCACCTGAATGCATCGTATACTTGGTTTGATGAGCTTCATCTAGTATTGTTTACTTATTCTGTCCATTCTAAGGTACACAGATCTTTTTCCCGAACCTTAGGACATTTTAAGCATCTAACCTGAAATCAGCATGCTTACCTTGTGTAACTCCCTCGATCAGACTGGTAAGCCATTTGTCTTGTCTTTGTTCATGCCTGATCTAGTGCAGAAGGTTCGGTTGGCAGGACATAGTGTAGAGGTAGGCTTGTTTTTCATTTAGAGTCACACCCAGCCTAAAGTCATCGATCAACTGGTACATCTGGCCTTTTTCTTCCTCTTATTTGTTGAACTTCCTACTAAAGGCATCAACCACTACATTGGCCTTCTCCAGATGATAGTGTAGTTGAAAATCATAGTCTTTGAAGAACTCCATCCATCTCCATTGCCTGAGGTTCAACTCCTTCTGGGTGTAGATGTACTTCAAGCTCTTGTGATCTGAAAAGAGATCCAATTTCTCACCATAAAGGTAGTGTCTTCAAATTTTCAGGGCAAATACAATGGCTGCTAAGTCTAGGTCATGAGTGGGGTAGTTCTTCTTATGGACCTTTAGTTTTCGTGAGGCATAAGCGACTACTTGTCTTCCTTACATTAATACTACTCCCAGTCCACTCAGTGATGCATCAGTATAAAGGGTTAAGGTAACCCCATGAGTTGGAGTGACTAGGATCGTGGTCGTAGCCAATCTCTTCTTCAATTCTTGGAATGATTGTTCGCACTTCTCATACCAATTGAACTTAACTCCCTTCCTGGTTAGCTTGGTCATAGGTTCTGCTAGTTTAGAGAAATCTTGTATGAACCTTCTATAGTATTCAGCCAGGCCTAAGAAACTCCTGATTTTTGTAACTGTCTTTGGCTGCTTCCAATTCATGACAATTTTCATCTTCTACAAATCCATAGAGATGCCTTCTGCTAATATTACATGGCCAAGGTGATTGTCTTCATCCATAATTCACACTTGCTGAACTTGGCATATAGTTGGTGACCTTTTCCAACACTATCCGCAAGTATTCCAAGTGTTCAGCTTCTATCTTTGAATGAATTAGGATGTCGTACACGAATACCACTACAAAGTGGTCAAGATATTGTGTAAACACTCGGTTCATTAAATCCATGAATGTTGTTAGGGCATTAGTCAAACCAAAGGGCATCACGGTGAACTCAAAGTGT
>JAJIYU010019037.1:0-10944 GCA_030144865.1 Tinospora cordifolia
AATAATAATAATAATCTGATAAAGGAAGAGACACGATAATATAAGAAAAAACGAACGAATTTCTCACGATTTAAACGAATTTTCTCATTTCATATTCTCCTACATTTCTCTAATCGTTTTTCTTTTTCATTTTCTCATTCCACCTGCTTTTTTTTTCTTCTTTCTTTTTTTTTGCTTGGCTTTTTTCTTTTTGTTTCTTTACTACTTTCCAAGATGTACAAGGCCGTTACGAAACGCCGAAGCGTTCCGTCAGGATGGAAGTACACGCTACAGAGCGGGAAGCGATTCAGGCTGCCACGACAGATCCGAAAAGTCGGATTGCGCGCAGAGAACATCCGAGTAATCAAACAACCCGTCCAATGCTACGAAATCCGATCCGCCACTATTCCCATCCCTGTCGTCGCTTATTCCGAACTCATAACTCGGAATATCGTCGTCAAATCCCCACATGTGATCCAATCCAACAGCCACCGTAGTTGAAACACGGAAATCATCGTCATCACTCTTATCCGCCTTCTCTCCCTCGCTAGAACACGAGTCGGAAGAGAAAGCCGGAGGGAGACCGAGCTCGTCGTCGGAGGCTCCGAGCAAGTAACCGAGATCCGGCTGCGCATCGGTGCCGGGATCCGACGTCAGATCCACAGTCACCGGCCTAACCGGAATAACAGAACCATAAGACGTCGTAATAGTGGCAGTAGCAGTAGAAGCAACAATTTCATTCTCGAAACTTTTCATCACCGAGTCGAGATCCTCGGTTTCCGGCGTCCGGTCAGCGGCCACTTCGGAGTCGTCGAGAATCTCGAGGAGGTCGTAGCGTATCCGAATCCGCTTCGCGTCGAGCGAGTCGGACACGGCGCCGTCGTCCTCGTCCCGGCGCCGCTTGTTCTCGCCGGAGGAGGCCGTGATTTGATGGTCCATGAAGAACAACGCGAAGGGAGCTCTTGATGAAGAATAAGAATAGAACGAGTTTGAGAGAGTATTAGGGTTTTGCGTGGTACAATGAGATGGGGAGGAGAGAGAGAGAGGGTGGGGAGGGTTATATAGTGGGCGAAGGTATCGGTGGGAATTAAATAATGTAGAGAGAGAAAGTTAGAGAGAGATAGAGAGAGGGAGGGAGGGGGAAGGCGCGTGTTGGTCGGATGCTTCGGCCATCACGCACGTCTTGCCTTTTTCTTTTCTTTTTTTTTTTTTTTGGTTTTTTATTTTTTCTCCTTTACGTCTCGTTTTTTCTCTCTTATTTCTGTGTGTCTCGATATGCCCATCATTTCAATGGACAATATACCGTGCCATACTCAAAATTCTATTAACTATTTTTAATTTTGGGTTACAAGTCCGTGGTGGGACCAACGTACCTAGTCAATCACGGCTTCTTCTTACCTTTTCTTTTTTTCTTTTTTCTTTTTTTGTATTTTAGTATTTAGAGGGAAAAATCTATTTTTTTAGCTCAGCTTGGTGTGGTTGGGGATTGGAAGGGGTATTATGGTAATTTTAAAATGGATATCTTTCTTTTCATTTATTTTTTTGGTTTGTTGTTTTCTCCGAGGAGGTGGATGAGGTTAGCAGGAATGGCGTGGATACGTGGTGGGGAGAATATTTCAAAAACCAAGAAGACGAGAATTGCTCACGAGAGCAAGAGACGCTGCATTCGCCGAGTCGACTCAGCGTACGAATCATTTAACTTCAGACTGATTTTTTGACTAACGATTTTATTTTTATTTACACAAAATGAACAAGATATTTAATCAATCGGATAATTAAGGCATCAAACTTAACAAATTTTAAAAAAAAAATTACATATATTTTTTTATTCTTTCTTCATTTTATCTTATTGTAAAAAGTTTACAATAATTCAACAAAACTAAGTTTTATAGTAACAATATTACGTTTATTTTTAAATAATTATATGTTTTCTTACACAAAAAGTGGATTAAAAAGATACAGATTTTATTCTACAAAATATATTGTAATTTTTTTTTTCAGTTTTTACTATAATAATGTATTTTTTTTGCACCTTTAAGTTGCATATTTATACATTATATATATTTAGTATATACTATTTTTACATTTTTTGCTTGATTTTGTATTTATATGGTTTACTCCGGAATTGAAACAGTTAAATTTTACTAAAATAATTTCAAAAGCATTATAAATTCTAATAGACCAGAGTATTATTATTATATAATAAAACATTTAAAATAAATTCAAACTAACCTTCATACAAGCACCCAAAGGTTCATTCATGACCATAGAGTAGTGTTACTTTAGATTCTATAATATTTTGTTCATTAATCACAAATTATTTTTAATTATATAATTTAATCCTTGAGACCTCTAAATGATCTAAGGGCATACATAATGTCCAAATACTCGGTCTGCACCAAACTGTCTATGTCAACTTTAAAAAAATAAAAATTAAAATAAAAAATTAAACAAATCAAATCATTGAGTGTTCGGTCTACACCGAGCACTCAACGCTCTAGTACTGATGTGGAGCTCCATTGAGCGCCACCTCAGCATGTTCAAACGGGCATTACTGATGCCCTGAGGTAGGATCCCAATCTTAATGGGTCGTTAAAGATTTGGATAACATAATTGTGATACTTATTTATATTGGGTGATGGTTAACATATACAATTACAACATTTATAATTGTTAAATGAATAAGTATATATATCAAAATATGTGATGGTCATTGTTCTAATTATATAAAAATTTAACTGTAATTTTTTTAAAAAAATATAAAGGTTTTGGCACTCAATCCTCATTAAGTATCCAAGGAGCTATTTTGGCACTCAATCCTTGTTAAGTATCAAAGAAGCTATGTATGACATGTATATTATCAAAAAGGCATAAGAAATCCACATGGAACACATAACTGGTTTTCTTCTTCTTTTCTTTTCTTTTTGTGTGTGTGTGTGGTACAAACCAATGAATGAACTTCAAAAATTTTGAAAAAACAAAATAAAAGAGAGACTTTAGCAAGAAAACTTATGTGATGTTTGATAACCCTATCTAATTTTTAGGTTTATTTTAACTCCAACATCTAATTATAATAGAAGTTTAAGCTCAACTTATATAGAGATATACCTTTATTTTAATTAAGCATTTAAAAATCTTTAAAATATTTTTTATTACCTTCTAACTTTTGCAAAACTTTTGTAAATCTTGATCTCCTTCTCTTTGAGTGGAGTCATCGTCTCCTCCAATCTCTCTCTCTCTCTCTCTCTCTCTCTCTCTCTCTCTCTCTGTTTTTCCTTTTTTCTTTGATATGTTGGTTTTCATTTGCTTATGGATGATGCTCATGGCTTGTTGCTCCCCATTTTCTTGTTCTTTCCATCTTTTTTTACCAGTCATCTCTCCCAATACTCACTTTCATTGATTGGTGTTCTCCATTTCTTTTGTTTTCGTCCTTTCTTCTTTGTATCACTCTTCCTTGTCAATGATGCTTGTAATCAAACTGTGGCAAATGTTTTAGTTTTTTGTATTATGTTGGTTTATTTATTTGATTGTAAGAGCTATGTACATCCTTGTGTTATTCAACTTTGTCTATTGTTATGAAATTTGGACCTCTAGAGTCCAGATGTTATAGTTTAAATTTGCTGTTGTTGGAATTTTACACTTTATTTGAGTCCTCTTTGAATTTATAATCACACCTATGCTTTCCTTCCATATGTGATTCTATCTTATAGCAAAATTATAATTACTTGTTTTGATGAAATATCTTAGATATATGTGCAATTGTGTGTGCATAGAGTTCATCTTAAAATAATTCATTGCAGCGATATTTATTAAATAAATAAAAGTATAAAGTTAATATCTTCCTCCATAGTGAACTTCTTTAGGTTTTAAAATAATACCCATAAACTCTTTTACTTGCATTTTAAAAATGAAAATAAAATATTAAGGCAAACACTTAGAATCTAGCGCAAGGGACATTTTTTGACTAATGTAATAGTCTCAACTTCAACATCAGCAAATTCATAAAATACATATATTATCAAATTCATAAAATTCATATAATACATATATCACAATCTTTTAAAATAAACTTATATTATCGAGTTTAAAGGTAGTTAAGCAATGGTTAATGTATCTATCCTAAGATTCAAATAATGTCTAATAAGTAGTAGTAGTAGTATATATATCAAATTTTAACAACTATAATTGACATATATATATACATATATTAGCTAAGAGATATTCAATTTTAGTATAAAGATTAATAAATTTTAATAATTAGCAACCTAATTTTCTTTATATATGCTACAATGGAATTTTATTAATTTTTTTTTTTAACTTTTTCAAAAGAGATTAATAGATTGCTTGAAGGTATATGTGTGCTCATTGTCGTACTCATTCTGTTAAGGGTTTGGTCTCTCTTTAGACTCCCTTAAAATCAACAAGTAAAAAATAAATAAATAATAATAATAACAATAAATTTTTTTTTTAAATATATACCTAAAAGAAGAAGGCCATGAGAGAAACCTTTTAAAAAAGTTGGGTTTTTTATTTGGGTGACAATTTCAAAACTAAGAACTAAGTCTACCAAATGGTCTTTTCCAATGATTAAAAAAAAATGTTCTATCTATATGGCCATAGAATTAGAATATTTAACCCGATTTCAATTAAAATGATTATTTTATCTATGGGTATTATATATATGGGGCATTTGCACATATTGCAATACTTTATTTTATTTTATGAAAAACAAAGAAAAAAAAAGGTGAGAGATCTTAACAGCGTCATTAACTTTATTTTATTTTATTTTTTTTCTTTCAGAGGCCAAATAAAATCTTAGTATAGTTACTTCCATCAATATTTCCATGCTTTTTTGCTTTATATGGTGAAAGTATTAAGTGGCCTTTTTTTTTCGGTGGGTTGGTAGGACAACCTGTCTTTTGGATATTTCAAAAAACATCTAAAGTTCTTCAAATAATATTTTTTCATAGAAAAATATTTTTTTTTCGTATATAATCTATTAACCTCATTTTTTTTAATGCTGGCACTTGGCTATTCTAAATGTTTTTAAAATGTATGTATATTCCATAACCCATTCAGATATATAACTATTTTTTTTTTCAAAGAATCTAATAAAAGTTAGATGTAAATATCTAAAAAATAATAATAATAACATTAGTACTCAGCAGATTAATTGTATTAACTTTTTTTTAAAATAACCTAGTGTGGCTAGAAATTACAAAAAACAATTTTTTATTTAAAAGATTAAAAAGATATATTTTTTCAATTTAGAAACTAATTACTAAGAAAACTTTGGCTCACGTATTTATATTTTAAAATTATCTATCAAAAGTTTGTATTTTAAATTCTATAAATTTGAATCACTTTGAAATATAATATCAAGAAGAAAAAAATTTGTCAATATCTTATAATTATTTTTCTTGTGAACCATGTAACTTAAATTGGAATTACATCTACGGTCTACTACACATTTCCAATTTCCCGTGGCCCACACTAGTTGCCTTTGAGAGGCGCATGCAGTACCAATCTGACACCTGTCCGTTGGTCCTCTCCTACGTACGAATGGCGCCGGGGATCTGCTACTTGCACGAAACGCTCGTGACCATTGGACCCCATGACACCTAACTTTACGTGGGCCCAACGTCGGTAGATCACGTGCTTACCGCCACCGATACAGACCACCTTAATTAAGAACTCAATTAAACAAAAAATTAATAATATACAAGTCAAATTAACCTTTCACCATTAACGCCTCCATCTTTTGAAAATTATATAATATTGTAGATTTTCAATCCCAAAAATATTATTTATGTTTTTATAAATTTTTTTAAAATTAATTAATAAATACAAAATACACTTAAATGCAAGATATGTACTGAACTTCTATTTAATTATATTATAAATATTAATTTAAAATTTTAGTTATATTTTTAAAATCTTTATTAATATAAAAGCAATTAAATAATGATAAAAAGTGAATAATTTTTTAGAGACAACTTAAAAGAGAAAGGTAAACAACATATTTGGGACGGAGGGAGTAATTAATTAACATTATACAATATTTTTAATAAGATTTGAATGAAATTGAAATTTAAGACCTATTTGGTTTGTGATCTAACTTAGGAATATTATATGAACTTAGGTTATAAATAAATTTTGCCACCATGAGAAACATCTGGTACAATATTGAATACTACACGTTAATCATGTTGATTTTGATTCTTCTAATCTTAATTTAGAATATCATTCAAACATAAAATACTATATATATTACTTAAGAAAATGAAGAATTATAAAGATTTAATTTATAAAAAAAGAAAAAATAATGAATTAATAATAACCTTGTTTGAGAGCATGGAGAAAGCTACGTCATAAAATTTAATTTATACAAACATGAAATGGGTATCTTTGGACACATATGTATTCATTAATTGAAATATAATTTGGGAGTGTTTTAGTGAAACTCTTTCTATTTATTTTGCATTTGCCTTTTGTACTTTTAAAAATAAATAAATGATCTCCAAAGATGGTAATTTATAATATAATACGACATAAATATGAGATGCATTTAATGAGTTTAAATTTAACATAAATAAATTTAAATTAAATACAACTAAATTTTAAATTATAAACATGTTAACTTGTTAAATTTTAAAATGATATGTTTAACACGGTTATAGATAAAGCGAGAGACAAATTATAAATAAATTAATTTAAAATTAATGTACTTAATAATATGTTAATGAAATATTTTTTGTAAAAATTTAAAAACTTTTAATTTAATATATTTTAATTAATATTTTTTTATTAAATATAATTTTAAAAATTAACTACAAAAAACTATATAGGTTATATGTAGGCACACAAATGTCACTATTATTAAATGAGTTGAATTAAAATTTGTATACCTAACATAATTAATTAATAAATTAAGTTTAAATTTATAATATATAAGTATTATATATTTATAATATGACATGTTGTTGACATGATAACATAAATTATGACCTTTAAATATTGTAGCAATAATAACGACAACATGATACTACAAAAAATACATTAAAAATATCAAAATGGAAAAGTATGAGCAAACGTCGTACTATTACCAAATGCCTAATTGCCTAGGAAGTTAAGTGGTATCATTTTGCCGGTGGAAATTCTTACCAAATTTTTTATTTTCAGCTAAATCAATAAACAATAAATGATTAAAAAGTCCATCCCAAGTAAAGCATACAAGTACATGGAAAGGGGCATGAAGACCGTGATTTACTTTGACACTAAGTAAGGAAGGTGGGATGGATATACACTTGGATGCATATGACAAAAGATTAATGAATGAAAATAATAAATATATTCAATTATTAGATGGCATTATTATTATTATTATTATTATTATTATTTTAAATATAAGTTAGATTGATAAATCCACCCTATCTTAACTAATGTAAGATTACTATAAATCTTACAGGTATAGTAATAATTTATTAAAATTAAATTATTTGGGAAAGGGTGAGAAATGACTTGCTTACGAAATTGGGTTAGTTCATACTTGACTTTGAGTTATAGAATATAAAATAAGAAAAGTTGTTTGGTATAAGAAATTGTAATGAAAGACAAATGGCAATTCTTATAATTATATTTATTAAAATACGTAGATTCAGGAGAAAAAAAAAAGGTTTTCTTAAGCTAAAATTTACTGTCACAATTTGCCACGTGGCACTGATGGCAAGCGAGCCGCGGAAGTCGACATCCGAGCCGAGCCAAAAGTAGAAGCAGAAAGAGTCAGAGGCGCGAGATCGCAAACGTGGCGCCGAAGAAACCACCTGCAGCGCGGCCAGTCGGAAGCGTCCAGAATATCGAAGAACATGCGAAAGGACCGAACCAAAGGAACCGCCAATTACGAAAACCGGTTCGGTTCACCTGGCTTCTAGCCGAAGCGGCTTGGTGAACCAGTCTTATCTCAAACGGTCCACTTCTTGTCTTTCCCACCATTCCACGTTGCACCGTTTTGCACGCTACAACTACATTTCTTCTCCACCTCCCGATGCGTTGAGGTTTGATCCAGTAAAACCCTATCGCACCCAAAGATTAGGTTTGGGAAGCTTTAACCACGCCACGTAATCCGAAAGCGAACGCTTAAAACGAGTTAATTGGGAAAAAACGAAGAAGAAACAGGCATCCGCCACGCGTATCCTTGGATAATAAATTGATAATATCGTTTTTTGTGTTTTTACTTTTTAATTTTATTTTATTTCCTAAATATATTATGAAGGATGTTACGTATCCACATGGTTATCATGGGGATGTGATGTGATGGACTGATGAGGGCACCATAAAGTCCAGTACATGACGCTGAATTATTGGTGACATTTATCAACCCAACCCACCACCCCCCCAAGTTGCTACTTTATGTACATATACATGTATATATTAAAAATAATAAATTATAATATATTTTTAATCATCTATTGTTAATTTTCTTGAAATTCATAAGTGGATAAAAACAGATATCGATGGAATTCCAGAAATGAGGATAAGCACCAATGGTGATTGGTTAGCTTTACGAGGCAGACAGAAATATTTCGAGTCAGCTTTTATTCAATTATCATTTCACATGTTTCACATGATAGCTAGGGTGGCCAAAGTTTTCCACAATCAACTCGACCTAACTTTTTTCTCACGGTAAGGTTCATGAGGACTTATTATTATTATTATTACTATTATTAAAAAATATTCACAATAATGCCTGAGAACTCCATTAATAAGATTTTTTATAACTTTAAAATTTTTTTAACAAATATTAACAAAATGTTCACATAGCTAAAAAAATTTCTCACCACACTTTTGCATTAGCCCTTAAAATTAAAATTTATAACTTTAAATCTTTTTTCTTTTTCTGCTTCATGATTTCAAATTTTCATGATTTAATTATGATATGTACATTTAGCCAAAAAAAAAAAAAAAAAAAAAAAATCAGTTCTAGTAGTTAAAGAGGACCGAACCCTCTTCTTAGAGTCGAGCAATGTTTGCTATTAGATGCTAATTGATTAGGTTGAGACATGATAGCATCTAGCTTTTGACTATATATATTTTGGATACTAACTTCTTTTTTTTTTAATTTCTAATTTTTTATTTTTTTAGTTTTAATTTTTTTAATTAAAGAGACTCTTTAATTTCCTGTTATTGTTGACTGCAATATATTTTATCAAAATCATGTCTTGAATGTATTTTATGCAAAGCAGTTTTCTAATACCCCATGATTATCTATTTTTTTTTCTTTTTTGTGTGTCCTTGGGCCCAATATTTTAAAAGTCATCCTTATTTAGAAAATAAAAAATTATTGTTTAGAAATATTATTTTTAGATTATATCTTTTTTATCAAAATAGCTTTTTTTTTAATGAACTATTTTAGGTGTCAACAAACTGAAACACATTAAATTTTTTTTAGTTATTTTTATTTTTAATTTTAGCTGACCTAGTCATATATTTTTCATTTACTAAGGCCATTTGTAACTCAGTGTGTACCATATTTGACATGACATTGTTCACGTGCCCTAAAGATGACACTGACTTTTTTACTTTTTATTTTAATTTTTTTTTTCAGTTTTTTTAGTTTCTTTTTATTTTTATTTTTTTCAGTTATTTTTTATTTTATATTTTTTCAGTTAAAAATTTAATTATTTAAAAATTTTTAGTCATTGTATTTATTTTTATATTAATTATTTTTACTATTTTATACTTATTTTTGTTCTTTATTTTTAAATAAATATGTTTTAATGTATTTTTTTTTAAATTTGATATTGTTCTTATATTCATTTTAATTAATTATTATTTATAAAATAATTATTTAACTTTTATAGTATATTATTTATTAATTAATAATTAAACATAATATTAAGTAAAAATATAAAATAAAATTTATACATAAAAATATAATTTTAAAAAATAATAAAAATAAAAATAAAAATAAGGTAAATGAATATTCTTAGATTATTTTTTTAAATAGAAAATAGAGGAATAGATTGGAGAAAAAATTACTATTTAATGTTAAAATAACTTAAAAATAGAGTAAAAAATAAAGATAAGGGTAAAGACCTACGTCAATAATACGTATTGACGAACTCATTTTTCATATGTGGTTCTGTTCTACTGTATGTGTTTCATCTGATCTGAACCGTCCACGTTGTGTGGGCCACGGTGCCTTTGCTTCTGTCTTACGCAACGGATCATGGTTGGTTTCACATCTTTGAGCGTAACATGTGATAATTAACTAATCAATGTTGCACGAAGGTGGTAGGGGCATTGATGCAATGCTCCGAATGGAAGGTTGGTAGCGGAAATATATGAAAGCCACGTGCCTGTCACACCCATGCTTTTCTTTTCTTTTTTTTTTTTTTAATGGAAAAATATAATGTTTTTGGTTAATCTTTTATCCTAATTAATTAATGCGTTACACTTTACTTTTTAGCTTACTTGGGAAAGTTTTGGTAGAATCAACATTTTCTTATTTTTCCAGGAATCAGTTGAACTAATCGTGATATCTTTCCAACAATTCTTGTTAATTACTCAATTTTAACATTATTCTTTCTTGAAGCCATGCTATATATACCTTTATTTTCATGATCCTTTCTTATTTTTCAAGCACTTTAATCTTGAAATTTGATTTGTTGAACTTAACCTCTTTTATATATAACTAATTTTTATTTTTTGTCTACGTGCATCTTTTTTTTTTTTTTTTCTTTTTCTTTTTCGGCTAAAGAAAATTTGAATTAAAGGATGCCCAAGAAAGAATCTAACATCAATTTCAACAATCCAAAATGACCCCAAAGAAAGGAAAGCCCTATGTCAATAATATAATAACCTCAAATTTTTAAGTCAATAATTAACTAAGATAATTATAATTAAGTTTTAAATAATGTTGGTTAACAAAGGTTGATCGTTATCAAGAACTGAACCACTCAACCA
>JAJIYU010019038.1:0-10959 GCA_030144865.1 Tinospora cordifolia
TTTTTGACATAGTTCCACCATTTATTTGCTATTTCACATAAAAGGAAAGTTAAAGTAGACCTTTCAACCTTTCCAACAAGCTATAGTACGTTCAAAACTGACCTCGGATGGATGGTGAACAAGTTCCACAAAGTTCAGATCAGCATGCAGTTTTCAGTTTTTTGGGTTTCCAAGTGTCGGACAGCGTGTTTCCCAGCTGTTTTTGTCTCTACCAGTTGTGCAATGGTGGCCAAGGCTTGTAGGAACTTGAAGAGGAGTCTGAGAGCTTTCCAACAAGTACAAGAACGCCCAATGTGGTGGTGGGATGAAGGAGAACGGAGCTCATGAAAATCTGGTCGTTCAAGCATGAAATTCCAGCAAAAGAGAGGTTTTGTTGCATGATTTGGGTTCTTCATACTTGGCAATGAGCTCGCCACGTGGCTCATTGGGTTACCTACATGGTGGACATTTGTCCCCTGCTTGAGTCCTGTCCAGCGGAGTTGCCGAAGTGGCAAAATCCGGGGGCCAAAATCTGTTGGAATTGCTGGTTTTTCCGCCAAAGAGAGAAGAAGAAACCAAGGGGAAGAAGAAAAACCGGGGGGTGGGGAGTGTGGGCGCATGGGGCGGCCCACGCGCCCGAGCCTTGTTCTTGCGGCCCGAGCCTGCACGAGCTGGAAGCCCGTGCGGGCCAGGCTTGGCCCGCTGGGGGCGTGGGCCACCCAGGCCCCCTTTTAATGGCTTCCCCCCCCCCCTTTTTTTTCTTTTATTTGTGTATTTCACACATATATACGTATATATATATATGTATTTTATATCAAAATTTTTCATTTTTTTTTCTAAAATTATTAAAAATGATCTAATCATCATTTCTTGTCAAAATTTTAATTATGCACTAATTTTCATCATTTGTGTAATTATTTTCTCAAAAATTAAGTAATTCCCCAAAAGTTATATTTTCTTCCCAAAAATTTCATTAATTGCCCAAATAATTTCATAAAAATTTTAAAAATTCAATAATTAATCCCAAAAATTATTTCTCTCAAGAAATTTCATTTTTCTTCTAATTTCACATATTTTCTCATTTTTCTCATTTTCTCCAATAAATAATATAAATTTGAAGAAAATTGCTGTAAATTATCGTATTTCCATTAAAAATTTTAGAAAAATGTATATATCGTATTCGAAAATTTTGCACACCAAAACATGGGTCGTCACAACTTTATTTCTTGATAATTTTAAGTTATAAAGTATTTATTTCATTATATAGCTTCAGGCTATGAATTTTCTTTTTTTTTTAAGTTTTGTTATTTCAATATACCAAATTAAATATCATAATATATTTTTTATATAATTGGTATTGCAACTTCAAGTGCAATCAACCATACAATCATAATATTTTTTATATTTAAACAAATAAAAATAATAAGATTTTGACTAAATCTCTCTTCCTTTTTTTCTTGTATAGCTTCAAGCTATATATATTTCAATTATAAAGTTTTCTTTTATTGATATGAATCAAAATTTATTAAAAAGAAAATTCAGTTAATATACATGATTAAAATAATTCTAAATATTTTAAGGGCCTTAGAGCCTAAAAGCCTTCGAGGCCTTGGTCTTTGATTTATATATATATATATATATATATATATAATTTCAATCATATACATAGTTTTTTTTTATGTAGCTTAAGATATAAACAAAAATATTATATCAAGCTAAATAGATTTAATAAAAATAAATAATGAAAATCACAATTTTAATTTAGATAAAAATATTATCTTAGAGTTATTTTTCAATTTATAAAAATAATCTCATTCAATTTACAATCTCCTTATGCCTTATATCATGATATTAATTATTTGAAAATAATGATCACCATGGTATGAAAATTATTCTCAGAGAAATTATTCTTATTTCAATCACTGTAATATTTTTTTAATATTATAGCAATTATATTTACATTCGTATCAATAATTATTAACAAATCAACATTCACTTCAGGAAATGTATAATACTATTTGGACGAAGTTTTTTTATCAAAATAATTTTTATTTTGCTTTTGTGTCAAAATTTGCAATTTAATACTTATATTCATAAAAATCAATCATTTTTCATAATATTAATAAGATAGATGTATATTTATCATATTTCATAATATTAAACATTTATACTTTAACATCTATATATAATTTATAAATGAACACACATATATAATTATAATAAAATTATAATAAGAAATAGTATATGAATGTTATTTTCAAATGTTCACATCTTGATTTTTCTTTCCAAAAATTACTATTTGTATGAGTTGGTAGGACAACTTTCTGGAAAGAGTGGTGAGACAGAGTCTTCTTAAATAACCGGCCTCCTAGAACGGGATAACCCATCTTCCTTTTAATGTTTAACTTTACTCGGGACAAGACTTACCTACTATCAACTCAAACTTGTAGTACTATTTATATTATAAAAATTAAGAATAGAACAAAAGTAATTGATTATATATCAAATCAATATTCATTTGTCACATTTTGACTTTTGATTTATGATGTAGAAGATCGTACAAGACGCAACTACAGAGCATACTTTCTTGGTCAATGATATTATATATAATTTATACTAAATTATATATACATATATATATGTATATATATGCACAAAATATATGCATCATCCAAATAATAATATAAAAATCAATCTCACAAATTAAAAACATACCTTCAAACTTTTACCTTCGAAGCTCTTGTTTCTTTGATCTTCAAGATATTTTCATCAAGAGCGTAATCGTGCTGATAACGTAATATGAATCAAACTAGAACAAATTGAAAAAACAAAAATTTTTTCAAGAGAAAGTGAAGAAAACTCAAGAACACTAGAGAGAGTGGAAAGTTTTCCAAGAGAGATTTTATCTTTTTTTACAAGTTAAAATATATAAAATCTATAAGCTCAAGAAGAAGTGCATTAAATAATTTATTAATGCAGATAATATTACAGTCTAGTACCATCTCTACTTGTATTCCTACTCCCGCTAGCGTTATAATCAATGGTTCAATTAGGCACTCTAATTTTGGGACTCTATAATCAAAAGTTTATTTCCATGCACTATTTTGCTTTGACTCTTGTCTATTGTCACCAATAGTGCAGTACCATTATAGTGATTAATACACCATAGAATATCTTCTTCATTATGTCTTGTTAGCTCACAGTGGGGGGAGTGCTTACACATAGAACACTTTGAATATGCTTCGAAGCAACACTAAAATATTGAAGTGTTCTTAAGAAAAAAATATCATTAAAAAATTCTATTTTAATATATTCAATATGACATAAGTCATAATTGAAATTATTTCAAGGATCATAATAATAATTATAATTGTTAATAACATGGTTATAACCATTAATATTCATCTGAAATAGAATATGATCATTATTGCAACACAAGAAATTATAGATTATAAATTATTTGCACTATGTGTTAAATAAATTATATTGGTTGGATACATGTAGTATCGTCATAAAAAATATGTTAAGATTAAGAAAATTATTAATGACTCTTGAAAGCAACTAGTATATAAGCAAATATAACATGTTTATTGTGACAAATAATGCCTTATATTTTACTTAATTTTGTGTATATATGAGCCAAAAAATATTAAAATTGAAAAAGGTCCTCATATATTGAGATATGAGATCAATTGAAAAATATTATAATTAGAAATAACACATTAATATATTCATACTTTGGCACAATTAGCCAAAGTTTTGGAACCTTGACATGATACTTATGTAATGACATGATTATTATTGTTCACTAAAGTAATTTTCTAGCCATTAAGGAGTAGAAAATAAATTTTAGAATAATGAATACAAAATTGCTAATGCAATACAAGACCATATGAACAATAATCTCAAAGGAGAAGTCAAAAATTAATTAATAGTGCAAAAGATCAATCATGTGCAAAAATAAATCAATTAATTGATATATAAGTTATTTCAAAAAAATTGACACAATTTGAAGTGAGGTTGACCGGTTGAGTTAAATGACACAATTTTCTCCAAACTAAAGATGTAACACCCTAAACTTTAAGTCATTGAATTAGTCATAAATTAACTTTGGCTAATCAAAGAGTCAACCAAAATCGACCAAAATCAAACTGAATCGAAATGGGTCAAATTGACCATACCAATGTCTAGATCGCAAAACTTTGAAAATTAAATTTGAGGTCCAAATGAACAAATTAGATGATAAGCATCAAGTCAAAATACTCAAAACATCGACAAGAATCTAAGAAAAATCAAAACAAAAAATAGGAGAAAAATGTCAAATCGACCATACTAGCAAGTGGACCGAGAAACTTCAAAAAATTATTTTGAGACCAAAATAGTTGGATTCGGTGATGTGTTTCATGTTGAAATGCTCAAAATGCCTAGAAGAATCAATAAAAATATAACAAAAAATTGAAAAAAAAAAGGAAAAGAAGTGGGTGTCGGTCACTACTGCGGTAGTGCATAACAAGTAATCGGGCAGGTTACCAGAATCTCTATGATAGTGGAGACTACAATCGCAGTCATGTACTATGGTAGCGCCTTAGAGGTCTGAAAATTACTTTTGCCTTGAGATTCTCACCAATCCAAGGACTATCATTGAGCCATGTGTACACTAGTAGATAAAGGACACATGGCATGATCAAGACACATCAAAGCCATTCTTTGGGCCATTTCCTATGACTTGTGAGAGTGGATTAAAAAGGGGCATGACACCCCTCACCTCATTTTCACATTTAACACACCACTATCACTTCACGGCCTTAGTCAACAACTACCATATACCATTCTGCCCTTCTCCATGCAAACAACATGCCCAAACCATACACCTATCCTCTAGATCTCCCATAATCGTACACCTATGCAAATAAGAGATAAGAAAGAAAGAGAGAGACATTGTCTCATTTTGGGTAGAGAAGAAAGAAAGGAAGGAGTGAGAAAGAAAGGGAGAGATAGAGGGAAGAGGAAAGTGGATGTGGGGCTATTATGGAGAGCATGTGAAGAGCTTTTGGAAAGATCAAGAGCCATTGTAAATATTCCACTCTTTTTTCAAGTCTGTTTCACTTTTGGAATGAAATCATAGATAAAATGCACTATTCAAAATTGTTGAAAGTGTGTTTCTCGCCCACTTTGGGTATGATTCATGTGAAACCAAGACCAAGTGAAGCATGTAATATCCCAAAATCTCACGAATGTGTACGTGTCGACTACTAAATATAAAATCAATTAATCAAGAAATAAATGAATTAAAATTTTGTTTTATTTAAAGCTATGCGTAACCTATGGTTGGAGAAATAAAATCAGATATTGGTGGATTAAAATCAAATATGGGTTTGAAAAATAAGAATCAAATATTGGTTGATTGAAACAAAAATAAAAATGAAAACTTGCTTTTCCACACTTTAGGGCAAGAACCAAAAGAACAAAGATTAGTTGAAAAAAAGAAAGAACTAGAACCGGCTAGAAAGAAAGAAGAATGAAGAAGATGAAGGCATGCTCGACATTGATGAACAAGAAAGAAGAACGCAAGAGGAGAAAACAAAATTTAGGGCTTGTGTTAGGTTTTCACGCAAAGAAGATGATTCAAGAGGGATTTGGCTTAGCTTGATTGTAACACCCCGAAATTTTACGAGCACACTACATCGCGAATAAAAATAAGATAGTGATTAGTTTATTTATTATAAAAAACGAATAATTTAACACACATAAGTTTATTTTATCTACGACAATGAAATAATAGTTATTGTTTAACACATATAAATTGTAACATATGATATTTGTAATACATATAATTTCTATGGCAATGGAATGAGTGAATTATAATACAAAATGGTAGCACTTATAAACTTATAATAAGGGTTAAAAAAATCAATGAGAATAATATATATCAATTTATAAACTTATAATAAGGTTTAAATATATAATATATCTAAACTTACAACAAGAGTTAGAGAAAAAAAAAAAAAGAAAGAAAGATGACCGAAATCGATAGAAAGAAGAAGAAACGGGAAGGAAGAAGAAGGTTGGTTTGGGCGGTGAAAACTGCTGGATTTGAGGATTCGCGTGACTATGGTGCTCCGGTTGGGAGGAAATAAAGAAGAAGAAGAGAGACCAGAAATGAAGGCCGGAAAGAGGGACAAGAAACCAGCAACAGTTGGTTGATCTCGTTGTTGTTAGACGAAGAAGAAGCTAAGAATGAAAAGGGTTGATGAGTGCTGGATTTTGGGGCATGAAACTGTGAGGAACAATCTGTTGTTGTTGCTGCTATCGACTGTGAAAACTGAAGGTGAAGAAGATGGATAGCTGGATGTCGTTGCACGAGCAGGGGAAGGAGTAAAAGCAGAGCAATGCTGCTGCGGTTGATGCTGCTGTCGCTACTGAACGAAGAAGAAATAATATAAAGAGAGGAACAAAAAACGGGGGCTTGGAGTTGCTAGTCCGTGACAAAGAAGAAGCTGTGCTGCTGCTGCTCTGGCTTGTTGTTGCACGAGCAGAAGAAGGAAAGGGAAACAGAGGGTGGTGAAAATCGGTGCAATGGGTGTTAGAATATACTAATAATAATGTAAATAAAATAATTATAAGGAGAATAGGAAAATCAGAGGCTTACGAGAGCAATAAGACAGAATTTGTTCTCTTTTCGAGTGCTTAAAGTCTAAGGAATCTGTCTCTCAGGATACAACTATTCAAATCGAATTATAACACCAAAATTTAATTTCTGTCAACTAAAATAAATCAAATTTATAGAATTTTCTTCTTAAAAAAAAATTAATATTTCTTTCCTGTAAAAATATATATTATATATTAATTAAAAAATATGTGTTTGAATTGATACGAATATTCAAACAGTCACCAAACTATCTAAAACTATTCAAAACTGTCTTATGACAGTTAATGACAATTTTAATTCGAAATTTAAATTTAAAAAGAATAAAATAAGAGCTTTGATCCATTTAAATAATATATTTTAATTATATTATGAATATGGGCCCAATGGTTTCTTTCTTCTTTTTAACTAAAGATGTTATTACACTATTCTTTTATATCTTAGTTATACCTTTTCAATTTAGCAATGTAGAAATATTTAAAACTCTTTATTTTTATTCAAACATAACCTTTTTTCTAACAATGGGTTGTTGCAGCAGCTGTCGAACCAAGATTGGAAATCTGGCGATACTCTGTTATTTTTCTAACAATGGGTTGTTGCAGCAGCTGTCGAACGAAGATTGGAAATCTGGCGATACTCTGTTTGGGAGAACGAAAATCACAGCTGAACATCGCAAGAAAGAAGAAGGGTCGGCTGCTACTGTGATTTTGAGAAAAGAAGAAACCAGCAACCATGTGTTTCGTGGGTGTGCAAATATGGTCCGTGAGCTGCTGGAAACGAAAATGAAGAACCGTGATTTGTAAACTTTGGTGGATGGGGTTCAGTTAGATGATGAATCTGTGATGATTTGGAGTTGGTCTGGTGGTGAAAATCGAACAAAGGAAAGAATCTGATTTTTGGTCTTGTGTTCGGAGTAGGCGTTCAATAAGAATAAAGAAGAAAGCAGTTGAATTTTCTGGGTTAAGTTTCTGCTTTTCGGTGATAAAAAAAACAGGGGTTGATCATTTTGTGTGTCTGTGTGTGTGTTCATGCCGGTGTCACTGTCGCTTACTTTGTTAGTGCTTTCGAAATGATCACCAAAGCTATTTAACACCCTCTGAGATCAATGGGAGGATTTCTTCTGGAGCTCTACAAATGCTGATTTTGTTTTGTGTGGTAAAGATCGGGGTCTGTTCGTCAGAGCAGAATAAGATTGCTGGTTTTGTTATCGGTATTCGCATTTCATGTGCTGGATCATCATTTGACGATGAGTCTGTGATGGCCAGACTCTCTGTGAATATTTTATTCTTACACCCAGGTTGAAAGAACATTGAGTGCAACTACGAGAATCTCCAGGCTCGAGATAACTGTTGGCTTGGCTGACTACTGATTTCCATGTATCAACTAGAGCTGTGCTGGAAAAAAAGGGGGAATTAAAAGGTAGTAACACTACTGAATTGCTTTTGGATGCCTTCAGTTTTTGCTTGAACAGATGGGAGGCTATGTTTCAGTGAGCGGCAGCCGCAGTCGGAGTCCTTCTAGCAGGGGCGACAGTTGTTTTGGTTATGGTTCACATAGGGGCAGGAAAGGAAGATGATCATACTCAGATCATGTTACTACCTTGCAACACCTACCTTACATGCCCAACCGAATTTTCACAAATGGTAAAGAGCAGAAGTTCAGGTATTTTCATGCAACAAGAAACTTTTCATTGGCGTGCTGCGAAGAAGAGGACGACGAGGTAAAACTTGGACTCTTAAATTTTAAATAATAGGAAATTTATTTTGATAATTTTGATGCAAAAAAAAAATTTGAAAATTTGAATAGCTCGTAGTAGAACTTAGAGCATTAAAGCCTTCTTCAATAATTAATAGAAATATTAATTTCAATACTTGTAAATTTTAATAGACACTTAGCAAATAAATATCTAACGTTAGAAAATTTGTAGTTTGAATATTAAAAAGCAAATTTTTTAGAAACTAGACGTAAACAGAAAATATTAAAATTTTTCTTATTAAAAAATAAGGATGAAATAAACTAATTATGAAAATCAGTATAGAATATTTAGTTAATAATTCAAATCAAATAAGTTGAATATCATATTTTTATTAATGGCTGAACATAAGGATAAATTGATTTAATAAAATTAAATTAATTAATCTTTAAAATTAGGATTGGAAAAATGTTTTTCCAACACATTAATAGTTTTATTTAATGTTAGAAATTTAGAATTCAATAATTTAAATTAGTTAAAAACATGAAAAATTAAACTTAGGAAATTTAAAATCTTTTATAATAAAATAAAAGAAATTTTACGCCCTGAAACTAAGCTTAGAACATTTAAAAGTCTTATTTTGTTCGTGATTAAATTAATTATGATATTAATAAATTATTTAAAAATGAATAAATCTTATAAGTTGAGAAATTAATCACAAAAGTCTTAAATTTCAAATTAAGAAATTTTGAAGACCTAGAAATTGTATTAAATTTGATTTCATGAAATTCTAGAATTTTAGAATAAACTTGAATTAGTTAAAATTTATATTTAAATTTCATAATAGATTTAGAAATTCTTTTCACTTAAGCATAATTTTATTAAGGGTTAACTTTTAGATCCTATAATTTTAGAGGACCGAACGTTTCACAAAAGAGCGAGGAGTCCTGAAGATCGGCGAAATCAGGTGGGCGTGACTTCCTTGCTCGTATGTATTATATGAATTTAAGATTCAAAACATTTGTTGAATAATTCTAGGTCATTATAATCTCATTAGGGAATTGAGTGGAATTGTTTGGTGTATTGCATGATGTTTGATGTATGATGAATCATTTAAACTTGTGCATAAACAGTTCATGACATGATCTAACATTTAGACTTACTCAATTATGGCATGCCTGAATAAGGAAATAAGCATTTAGATCTCATTGTTTATTCACGCATCTTATCATGTTGAATTACCTGCATAGTGGAAGTATTTTCCTAGTGAATTGTATGATGCTTGATGTATTTGAGATTGTTTGTAAAACAAAAATAAGACGATGGTTTATTAAGAATCCACGTACCGGTGCGATTGTGGAGCCGCAAGGCAGATTGTAGGTATTCCCACCCAGAGCTGCCTGTGAGAGCTCAAAGTCCTTGGGAGACGGTACGAGCCACGGTAAGTACTCTCTCTTGGACCGTAATACTAAGATATGACTGATTTTAGATGGTATCAGTACCTGATGCCTCTATGATTACGACTAGATTGGATCACAGGGAATACCGAGATGCATCTCAACCCGCTTCTGGTCTTAGACTACAACTAAAACAAATGCATGTTTGAAACGTCTAATGTTTTAAAGTGGTTGTAATATTTTGGATTGGGTCTATATTATGCACGTGATGTGTAGGATCGATCCACTGGGCTTTCGAGCTCACTCCCACTTTATTTTTCAGGTACACTTGGACGTAGCGTATAATAACATACGTCAGAAGACTCACAGTTTAATTGGATGCCTCGTTGGGGAGGTCATCTAGGATAGGAGACTTGGAGGTCATGTGTTATTTATTTTTACTAGATTGTTTTAATGAAATTACTGTAGTTTTAACTTTAGCTTATTTTATCTTTAAACGACGTTTCTTGTTTAACCATTTTGGTTTAATAGTAGTTTTTAAAATGATTTCCGCTGTACTATTTATGATTTATATTGAAAAAACCCGATGAATGTTTTGAGACATTATTTTAATTCTTTTGTTTTGTATGAGAAATTATCCAGCCAATGAATCGAGAACCAATTGTTATGAGTTGAATTTTGAAGAAAAAGATTTTGATAGAACGAAATTTTGAAGTAGCATCTCGATTTTCATCAGGCGATGATTCACACGTGAGACAACACGTGAACGGAGGTTCGGTTGAAATTTGGGGTGCTACAACTATGGTATCAGAGCTCAGTATTATGATACACTGGGCTAGATTTGAGTTTACCGGATATGATTTTCAGTGGAATGAAGATTTTACTAAATTTGATTTTCACTGAAATGAATTTCATTAGATTTAATTTCACCGAAAAATGAATTTCCTTGGTTATGATTTTGAAAAAAAGGGTAGAAGGGGTAGAGATCTAGGTAAAAAAAGCGAAGTGATGCTAGAGTACTTGAGTCACTGATTACAGGTGTGACTTGAATACTGAAGGGTGTTCCCGATAGTTGATTACTTCTTGAGGAGGGAACCTTGTAACACCCCAACCCCCGTATCATTAAGCATTGTACGCATCCACCATTTTTCTTGACAGTGGACTAAACCAAACGGCAGGCCGGGCCGGTGTTACATTACAAGCGACGCACACTTGACTTTCTATTTCAGTCATTTCATGCCTTG
>JAJIYU010019039.1:0-10944 GCA_030144865.1 Tinospora cordifolia
TTTGAGCCTTATGTTGACTTATTTTGTTGCAAGTGACTATAACTTGACTATGGGTACACTGTTTCACATACTATAGTGTTTTGCATCAAACATATTAATGGAACCACCACACCACATAAGCAACACATTTGACGTAGTAGCTGAGTTCACATTTTTTGGTGTAGATATGGTGCATATTATGTGTGTATACGACCACATAGAATTTTTCATTTGTCTTATTAGATTAGATTTATGGTTTATAAGGCAACAAAGAAGAATATAATAAGGAAACTTTCTATGTGGATCCACCTACAATATTGTCTTATGCAATCATTTTCTAGAATCTCTCTCTTTTTAGCACCATTGAATTAAAAAAGTTTTAAAAAACTTGATTTATAAAAAGATTTTACCTTTCCATAATTCTTGTTATTTTAGAGTGCCAATTGAAAAGAAAGGTTTTTGAAATTATATTTCTAAGATATTATATGTGCAATATATTTGGCAAAGTCTTGGCAAGGTTTTAAAATGTAATTATATTCTTATTTTATAAGCAACTAGTGTTTCTCACAATAACATGCAATTCATCACTTTGGAAAGCATGAGAGACTTCTAGAAAATCTAGAGCTTTTATAACAACCATAAAGATTAAGCTCACCATTTCTATAATAAAATGTCCATAGTTGTTACAAATAGTCAGTGTAATAGTCTACCTAGAAAATTATTCTCCCATGGAAAGTTGTGTGCATGGCTTTGGCTGGCTACAAGTACATGGAACTTCTAAAGACTCTTGAACGATGGAGTGAAGTGAAGAACTCACTATCTAATATATGGTGTTCCTCTAAATTTGTGCTTGATTGATTATTTTATTATGCGTGACTTTCTTAGTGTCGTAAAGTGTAAGGCTATGTGAGTAGAGTTAAGAGGTTTTGTAAAACTTAGCGTGGCCTGATGTTATAATCCTTGATGCCTAATCTAATTACAAGTTTACGAGCAATCTCCGATGAGTGGTCATCTTTTGTACATAAAATATTTAGTTGTAAAGTGTGATATTAGTGTTTCAGTCATTATACTAGTCCAGTGGCAACAATTTACAATTTGTTCGTAATGAAATTCTTTCTCTGTACTAGGCTCTACAAACATAGGCATTGTTTGAAATGCATAAATAATCTCATGTCTCATTCTTTTTACTTTGTTTTAAATTATTTCGTCTTGTTTAATTTTAATTATTAATCAATATTTTATCTACATTAATGTGATTCAAGAACCTATAAATTACATATTATAAATCGTTTAAAGTTTAAACGATGTGTTGATATAAATGTATGTTTCATATAGTACAGTCTAACAATTATAAAAAATAATTTAATGGACAAGAGTTTAATAATTAATAATATGAAAAAAATTAATAAATTGTTTTACTGTCTCATAATTAGATATACTCTTAACCGAGAAGAATTGGACAGGGAAAGAAAGGAAAACGGCATAACAGAGGCAAGGGATTCCACCCAATTTTTACTAGGCGGCATGTTGCAACAAAAAAAGGAAAAACAAGAAGAAAAGCAGTTGCTGCCACCATTTTCTATGTAAATCAAAACCAGACTTCTATTTTCTAGTCCCTTTGTCAAACAGAATAAAAATCAATACCTTAAAAAATAAAATAAAATAAAAAAGAAGATTCTGTTGTATTCAGTTGGGCCCAACACCTATTGAAACTCTTTTCATGACATCAAAATGTGTAATCATTTTCACTCTCGACGAAAAAGGTCATCTAAACCTCAGATTTTCTTTGTCGGCCATTAAAAACCCACCGAACCTTATTCCAAATCTCATGAATATCAAGTAATTTCACTATCATCACGTAGAAAGCCAATTCAAAGTACTCAAAAGTCCCAACAACATTAATAATATCTATTGCCCTTCTAGATTACAAACTCCCTCTGATCACATGATCTTCAAAGTTTCAGCTTAAAATCTTCGAGTTCGACATGTAAACTGTTCCTATTCTTGAAAACATTCTTGTTCCAGATTGTGGGGCTCTCAGAAATGGCTGCCGTTTTCCCTTCAGTGACTGTAATTACCAGAACCATCTGGAATTCGACCCAAATGGGCAACAAGAAGATAGTTTATAGAGGAGGATTGAATTCCTTTGGAGGGTTGAAATTGCATAACAGATTGTGTTGCTTAGAGGTTCACAAAACTTGTGAGGTCAATAAGATCAAGAGGCAGGGGTTAAAAAAGAGGTGGGGGAGCTGTGTCATCCACTTGCAATGCTGCGGATGAGATCTTTAAGATTGCTGCAATCATGAACGGGCTTGTTCTCATCGGGGTTGCTCTGGGATTTCTGCTGCTTCGAATAGAGGCATGGCTGGAGGAATCTGATCAATGATAGAGAAGTTAGGATGTAAAAGCAGGTTGCTGTACATATGCTTCTTTTCCCTTTTTTTCAAAATAAATAATTTTATTTATTTAGAAGCAATTTGTGCCACTAGAGTACGATTAAATATATTTTACATTTTTTATTTAATAATTTACCTCTATTTTTTTCAGCAATTCTTAAGATACCCTCATTTCCTTTTAAAAAAATGGAAATATGCAACGCATTTGTTACTATATTATTATAATATCTTATTTATCATATAAGATATTATATAATATATATTATGTTAGAATATAGAGTCACTAAAATAGTTAGAACCAATCTAAAACTTTTGTGCAGTTAGTAAATAGATTGAAAAAATGATGTGCAGCAGAAAATAAAAAATAATGTAGTAAGGGAAATGACACAAGGATATGTTCACGCAGTTCAGCTCAACAGCCTATGTCTGCGGGGCCTCGCCCAGTTCAAGAATCCACTAAAGTTTACAAGTTACACCAATACACAGAAGGCACTTCAACCCACAGGAGTACACTTCAAACACTGGATTCTAGACGAACTTTCATCAAGAAGACAGCAGTCAATCTCTATAGATTTCCTTCAGCCACCACCAACAGTCCTAACTGTGTGTGCTAAACAATAGAGTAAAGAATACTGCAACTTCTTTGATCACTCAATAAAAACAGAAAAATAAAGATAACAAAACTCTCAATAATACAATAATATGCAACTCAATGATTGTCGTTTGGAGTGCTTCAGAGTGATAAGAAAAGCTTCAGACACGTTCGAAATAAATAGAGTGCAGAAACAGAGCTTTCCTTTGGAGAAACAGATTCTGGAAATTCTTTCTGGGCAGACTGTTTGATATACTGTTGCATCTTCTGTTGCGACAATCTTGCTGAAAATCCAGAAAACTTTCAAGAACAGCAACAACCCTTGATATTCTTCCATAAATTGTAATCACCTTCTGATTTGAGTAGATTGAAAGCTTTTATTCAACAACAAGGATCAATGTCAACTTATTTGTTTCTAAAAACAATTCACAAGGATTTTGCATTCTATCTTAATTGATGCAGATTTTATTTAAGAAACAGTTTCTGGGTTAAATATATTCTATTTTGAAGAGAGATGCAATATTCTGTTTTCTAAAATTAATAGCAGCAGAATTTTTCATATCCAATATTCTGAAAATTTTTGAGCAAGATGATTTGATAGAAAATTGATATTTGAATCGGAAACTGAGAATCGTAAACTTTTGAAAACATTCTAAACAGTTCACAGTGCTATTTTGAAACATTCCATTTTTTTTCCAAAAAATCAGTAGAACATTTTCTAAATTAAAGATGATGAATAATATTCTGAAAATTTTGAGCACATAGGATATTAGAACAAAACTGATATTCATTCCAAAACTATTAAAGAAAAGATTTTGAAATCATTCTAAAGAGATATCTGTTGCAAATTATAGCAAGGATCAATTTTTGTGTTTAAAACACATTTCATTTTGAAAAAAGATTTTGATCACAACAAATAGAGAGAGCAAACCCAGAAATGCAAACATTCTAGAATTGATTGCAGAAATTCAGATTTCAAAAACTACAAGATTCAGAATATTCTAATTTCCAGAAATAACAAATAGCAACATTAGTAACATTCTAAAAGCTAAAATCAACAATATTTACATTTCAATTAACTGTTCTAAAAGATTAATAAGATTTTCAGATTTCAGCATAATTTTCAGATTTCAGAAATTTAGTTTCCTAAGAGAAATATTTTGATTTCTAAATCATGAAGAATTCTAAAATATTTCTAAAACACATCATGCACCAACAATGCCAATTAATCATGTTTCCTAACATATTATAATATCTGATAAGATATTATAATATATATTATATAATATCCATTTTATATCTTATATTTATATTTCTTTTTATATATTTATGATATTATCTATTTATACCATTATAATATCATTGTAAACTCATTCAATCAATAATATTTTATCTTTTCATCACCATTATTCACTTATTAGAAAAAGAAAAAAAAGGAAGAAGATGAAGTGATTTCCTCTTTTTTTTTTTCAATTTGAGAATAGAGTTGTTAAATAAAAAATAAAATTTATTTAACCACACCCATAAAGAAATTGATTTCTTTATATATAGGGTAGCAACAATTTTAACTTTTTGTTTGCCCATAAATGTTTTTTATTTTTGGTATTGTAATTAGTGATTAGAGTATCAATCACATCTGATTAATTTGGTTAAATTTAGGCTGAAATATTAAAGTTTTCAAAGAGGATAAAATTTTACAACACTAGAAAGACTTTATTTAAAGAAAACAATTGTCGAACCAACTAAACCATAACCTTATTTTCCGTTCATGTTTATAATTAAATGATGAATCAAATACAATCTTTCAGGACAGTTTGGCAAAAAATGTAGAACCAAAAATTCAATTATAAATCTCTTTTTTTTTTAACTAAATATAGACATCTTGATCCTTATGTTTATCCAATTACTTACATTCTAAATTAATATTATTATTTACAATAGCATATGCTGTAGAAAGTAATGAAATAACTAACAATTGATGGCATTTAGGTAGACATACATATTTAGTTGAATGACTTTTAGAGTTTTAGGTGGTGAGTCCAAAAAATTAAAGACCAATTTACCAACTTTTTGATGTATAGCTTAAAGTCAATTTTACTTTTGTTATCAATAAAGGTTTTTAGCCGGCAATGTTAGATTGAAATATGAGGCCCAAGAAATGGAGTACCGATCCACATGCATGGCATAACTAATTTTTACAATTTTTTATTTTTTTGCTGTTTCAGGACATGTTTGGTAAAGGAGGTTAAGGGAAATTAGGATCGGATAGGTCTTATCTCATATTTGATGCTATATACGATATGTTAAAAATTAATCTAGGCCCACATCATTTATCTTATATTGGTAGAATAACTCAATCCTATCATTACAAAAAAAAAAAAAATTATTTTTATTTTTTAATATTTTTAAAATTTTTTTATTTCTCATCCTATCTCATCTAATCTAAATAATCTTATCTCATGTTGTGCACTAAACGAGGCCTCAAGGGTTAGAGAAAATGCGTAAAGAGTAATGGGACTAGCATTTATTTATTTATTTATTTTTTACATTCCATACTGAGTATTTTTTTTAAATATGTAGGGGATAGATATATTTTGGGAGATGTTATCTAGTAAACAATGCCATTACAATATTAAATATTACCGAATAAACCAATGTATATCTTGAGAAATGTTTCACCCGATAATTATAAATAATATGAAAAATAAATTATAACAATTATTTAAAAATTTTTAAAAATATTTGTGGGCTCTTAGTGCTGTAAAATACTTTCCTTTAAAAATAAAAAGCCAAATCCCTTGGAAAAAAAAATACGAAAATTAATGTTTTAATTGTATATTTTTATATATTACATAGAGAATTACATGCAATAGCTAATTTATTAAATAATTTTAAGCGTTGGAGTAGCATGAAAAAAAAAGAAAAGAAAACCAAACAAAACTTGCACTTTATTTATTTATTTTTTTGAATCTCAAATTCTAACCAAAGGTCGTCTCCTTTTCCGCTTTCCACAGCGTGCGGTCACGCCGCTGGTGTTGTACTTGTTGGGTACTTCAGATGTCCTAGAAAGTAAGAAACTAGTTGCCCAGTGCTAGATTTTGCCGATTGTTCAACGGCTCATTTCAATTTTTTGTTGTTTGAAACAAAAAAGATCTAATGGGTACGTAGTTTTTCTTTGGGAAATAGCTCATTTTGATTCAATTTTCAAGTTTCAGATTGGTCTCAGGAGACACTTTTCAGTCTGTAGGTTCAAGTAATCGGCACGGTTCTGTGAGAAGAATGGATTGTTCTTATCTTAGATTCTTCCGTTATGTGTGTTATTTCATCTTCTTGATAACCATTTGCTTGCTCCTCTTTCTTCTCGGATTCGTTAAGGGTATTTAAATCAAACCTCTATTTATGAACTTCAATCTATTATTCTATTTCATATTTTTCGGCTAATTGTTACTCTGTTCTTGATTTCCAGTTGCTCTGTTCTGCCCTTTTGTGTTTCTGGTGATTGGTTTTGGAGACATGGGTGTTATTATTGGGTTGTGGCCTTTGCATCTGTTTTGGACTTCCTATTGCATTGCTAAGTAAATATTCTGTCTTTCTTTTCAATTTTTCCTTTTCAATTTGAACTTACTGATGTTGTTTGATTTCTTTTTCTTTTTGTTTTCCATTGGAGCAGATCAAAGAAATTCGGTCCCTACATGAAATGCCTGTTGATTTTGACACTTCCGATTCCAATAGCCCTATGGACGGTTGTGGGTATTATAGGAAGTGTTTCTATGGGCATTTTTTACGCTTTCATTTGGCCTCTCATGGAGACATTCAAAGCTATTAGTGAAGAAGGCATTAAAAACAAGCTTGTTCGGTGCTTCATGGTATTCCTTTTTTTTTTTTTTCTCTGTTAATTGTTTGTGGTGTTAGATTTGGGTGTAAATATGATTGGGATGTTAAAAGTGAAAGTAAGAGTTTCTAAAATCATCTTACTGCAGGATGGTACCTGGGGCAGTATTCTACAAGCGTGCACCATTGTTCGAGATTTTGCGGATTTTTCGTTCCATTCTTACTTCTCTGTGATGGATGAGCTGCTAGATGTGAAAAGTGAGGAAAAGCGCATTGAACTCAAGTACTCTCTCTAACAAATGAAATTTTATTTATTTATTTTGTGCCTACCTTTATATGAATTCAAATTCTTTTTTTATGACACTGTTTCAAGTTTAGTAAATCACATGAGCATTTACATGAAGAACATTTGAATGCCTTACGATATGATGTACTACACCAACACTTAGTGTTAGGCAGGCCTAGATCTCCAATTAGTATAATATTGTTTCAACTTAACTACCTCTCGGCCAAGGTATGAGGCTTATCTCTTGAAAGGCCTTCACAGTTATGAGGATAGTAAGATCCCAACTTATATATATAATGTTATGAACTTGCTCTCATTAGATGAAAAATTATTATTTTCGGGCATAGTTTGTTTGGGGCAGACTTTTAGACTTTGTTGGAATTATTTTAGATAGGACTCCAAATCATGTTCATCTGAATCTTGCTTGCTCATAATTCTTGTAGGGTTTTACAGTTACCAGGATGTGTATTGGCTGCAATTTTAGGGCTTGTGGTAGATGTTCCTATGATTACCTTGATGGTCTTGTACAAGACTCCCATCATGCTTTTCAAAGGATGGACCAGATTGTTAGAAGATCTCATTGGACGGTCGGGCCCCTTCTTGGAGACACTCTGTGTCCCATTTGCAGGGCTTCTAATTCTTTTGTGGCCATTTGCTGTTTTATTAGCTCTTTTAGCTGGAATTATATCGACCTTTGGCTTTGGAGGTTATGCTGCAGTTGTTGCTTATCAGGTAGAAATTTCTTAAACTAATGCTTCGCGAAAATATATCGTATATCATGCATTTATTTCCTTTTTTTTAAATTTTATAAAGCATATGTTTCTCCTTATTCTTTACCTTGTATTAAAAAAAATTCAGGAAAATTCTACAATGAAAGGATTATTATATGTTGTTGCAAGCATTTCCTTGTTTGACGAATACACGAATGATTTGCTCTATTTGCGAGAGGGCTCTTGCTTCCCAAGGTTTCTTTTTTCTTTTTTTTTTTTTTTCTTTATCTTTCTATCTTCTTTTTTGTTTTTTCTGTATAAACTAAGCATGTAACTCAACCTTCTCATTGATAGCTACTATTTATGGCTTCTGTGTACTTCTCATTTACTATATTTCCTTTGGCAGCCAGACCGAGTTATCGTGAGGCACCTGATATTACTACACCACTTATTCCAGTAAAGGGATTGCATGAACAACTTGAACCGATTCATGCTAGAAAACCTCCAAAAAGAACAGATTCTGAGAAAAAGAGGGCATTGAAGGCTGTAGTGGTAAGGATATGTCACTTGCTCTTGATTTATGACTAATCTGTTTGGTGACCAGTGTACTTTTGTTGTAGTTGAAAGGATAGTTTCTGAGATACATTGTTCTGATTATTAGTTCTATACATGCATCAGATATGGGATAATTTTTTCAGAGGGTGCGAGATTTCAGGGAAAGAGCTTCTTAGAGACAAAGCCATTAAGATGCTTGACCTTCAAGAATGGCAATATTCAAAGAGCAAGATAGTTAACATTGGACTTCCTGCCCATACTTTTCTCCACTGCTTTCTATGGTCTATCAAGAGTGGTTCTTCCGGCTTTCTCATGCGTATGAAATTTGAATCCGTCTTGTATATTTTGTCATACTGTTGACATGTTATTGATTGCTTTTTCTTGATGTGCCATTGGCTTATGCAATTCGGTATGGAATACAAACTTGACTGTATATCTTAACATCATTGTCTAATATCAGGTGATAATGTTGAGTTAACACATATAAATAGACCTGAGGGAAGGGTTTTTGACTGGCTGTTTGAGCCTATGAGCGTAATGAAAGAACAGATCAAGACTCTTAATTTAGTTGAGACTGAAGAGTTATATCTTTGCAAATTGGTTCTGTACCATGGTGATGTTCGGAGGATGGAAGGATGGAAAAATGGTGGAATTCCTCCTATTGACGAGATAAGAAGAGCACAGTTGGAAGGCATAACCAGAAGGTACTTCATCAAAATCTAGTTGAAGAGAAACTTTTGTCGATTCTATAATGTTTTGCTTTAAAGCATGTGAACATGGATTAAATCCTCCTGTTTATTAATTCACTTCTTCTTGTAACTTCAAAATTAGGTTGCATGGATTTTGCTTGACATTATCAAGGTTGCCGACCTTTCGTCGAAGGTTTCATGAAGTGGTAAAAGCATTAATGCAAGAAGCAAACAGCCAAGTAATAATGGAAGTGTGTACAGTCTAAATCGACCCATATGGTCTTTGTTCTTTATCAAAATCCTTTGTGGTCTTAAATTTTTTGTTTCTTACCCGCTTGCCAGGTCTTGATGCCTTGATCTTATTCTTCTAGTCAATTGTTTCTGGCTTCAATTCACTTTTCCTTTTATAGCTTCAGCATTTTTTTTCTTTTTATATTCAAAGCTGCTTCAGCTTATGTGTTTACAGTTAAAAAATAATCCTCATTCAGTGTGAATCCCTCCTTTTGTTTTTCCAGCAACCATGAAATTGTGAATTTGTGTCTCTTGTTCCTTTTGCTTTCTTGGGTACAACAATGAAAGAAGCCACCATACCATTACAGCTAGCTTTTTTTTCATGGAATTACTAAAGAAACTTGTGATCAGCCTCTACCTATTTTATGGTTATCTGCCAACAAAGTGTTGATGGATTTGGTAAAGAGTTGGGTGGGTTTGCAAGTTGCAACCCAGAGAGTCCAAATTCAACTTTTTCTATTGCCTTGCCTTAGGATGTAAGAGGGATTAATGGGTCGGGAAAGGGAGGAATAGGCTTGATACATCTTTGAGATTCTGGTATAATAACGTTGATGATCATACAGCTAACTACTACTCCAAAAAAGAAAATTAAAAATAATGTGGGCAATTTGATATCTTAAAAATTTCTGGAATTTCTTATTCAATGTTGAGAAATCTAAATTATGCATTTTAATTATGTATGAAATCACCCAACTTAGTTTATATTATTGATTCCATTGGAAGGAAGGCAGCAAGTTTCATGACTTATGATTTAAGAGTCCTATTTAATACAACTTTAAGAGTAGGTAGATCACCCTTTATTAGAATTTTCTTCTGCAAAATCATTCAATTTCTGTAGCGAAAGAATTATGTTCAAAAATTTCAAAAAGAATTAATCCTGAAGATTTCTTCAAAATAAGACATTAATAATTTAAGCCATTGACTTCTTCGAGATGCATCTGAAAAGGGCTTTGATGTAATTAGGAGCCAGTCTCACCAAATACCTCTTGCATGTTCATGACCACCAAATCATTAGTCTTTGCCATGATCCACGCCAATTACTTCATGAAGACTACAGAGAATGACATTATATATATTAGTACCTTCTTCCTGTACTAAATATCACAGAAAACAACTGTATGCATCATCTTCCAAACCCTATGGATTCAGTACTCATTGAAATCCAAGCCATTGCCGTGTTTTTTTTACTTTTTCTGTGCTACCGGTGGCTTGATCCATCTCGCAGGCGCAAAAGCATCAGCAGCAAGAACAACAAAGAAGCACCGCAACCCACTGGGGCATGGCCAATCATTGGCCACCTGCACCTACTTGGTGGCCACGACCAGCTCCTCTACCGCACCCTTGGGGCCATGGCTGACAAGTATGGTCCAGCATTTAACATTAGATTGGGCGTTCGCAGAGCCTTTGTGGTGAGCAGTTGGGAAGTTGCCAAAGAATGCTTCACCATCAACGACAAGGCTCTTGCTACCCGCCCAACCACCGTTGCAGCAAAGCTCATGGGCTACGACTATGCAGTTTTTGGTTTTGCACCATACAGCGCCTTCTGGCGAGAAATGAGAAAGATTGCTACACTCGAGCTTTTGTCAAACCGCCGACTTGAGATGCTCAAACATGT